>BPLR01004844.1:0-195699 GCA_021605095.1 Caerostris extrusa | reverse complement strand
GAATACTATCCGTTATTTGCTTAGAAATTTTAAATGGATTTCTGTTATTGTTTAGAAATCCATACTTACTGTTACCCTTTTCATGTTGGCATGTTTTCTATTGAAAATTAGAATTTATTAATAGGAATAGATACTGTTTTAATTATATCACATAATTCGCAACCACATTAAATATTATATTTAAGAATTTCTATATTAAAACAGATGAAAATATCTACTTAAATGTACTAGAATAGGAAATTGTAATCTGCTAAATTTGAATTTTGAAATGATTCGTGAATACTTATTACTCAGATTTTTTTCATTTCTAATGTTTTTTATTCTGTTTTTAGACAATTCCGTTTTTTAATACATTTTTAAGAAGTAAATATTACTTAATCATCCTTAACTTTTATTTATTACTTTACAATAGAGGATATTAAATTAGTATTTTTGCTTTTCTTATAGAAGTAAAAAAAAAAATTCAAATATTTTACCAAATAATAACTTAAGCCTGCTTCCTTTTAAAAATGAAATATGATATTCTAATAAAAATTTGGACAACTTTGAAAATTAGAAAAAAAGGTTTTTATTTATCAATTAGAAAAAAATGCTTGAAACGTTAAATTTTAGTTAACAAATTCTGAGAAAAATAATTGCTTCAAATATTTAACAATGTAGCAAAAGTTCTTTTATAAAATATTTCTTAAAAATTATTATTTTTAAATATTTATAAATTTGAACTCTACATTATAGAGATTGCGATCGAAGGATATTTTTAAACTTTCTATTTGATTAACTTTTAAATGTGTAAAATAATATTGTACCCAATATTAAAATATTAATCTTTTATGAATAAAAAATCTTTATTTAAGTAAAATAGATAGTCAAGCAGTTCCAAAAGGATTATGTAGAACACAACTGCTTGCTATCAAAAGTTTTGAAGAATTTCAGAATTTTTTAATTTTAAAATAAAGAATTAATTTCCGTAAAAAATTTCTAATTATAGCTCAAATGACACACAGTGAAGCTAAACACAACAAAGCTATATAATGGAAATTTCACATTTTTTAGATAAACTAATTAATAGAGGTTTCTTTTCTTTTATTAGCTGTTTCTGAATTTCTGAGGTCAACATAATTTAAACTTCCAAACTATTAACTACCCAAAAAATAAATGAAAGAGTTTAATGATTTTAGCTTATTCCTTTATCTTTTATTTGAAAGTATAATGAGGAATCTAGTAAAATTTAATTTCTTTCTCAGTATGTCTGTCTATTCGTAGAAGATTTCTCATTTTGTTTTTTTGAAATTTATTTTACATTTTAAGAGTATTACAAAATACGTAAAAATGTTCATTAGAAAACACTTAATCTCAGTAGTGTTACTAAAATTAGATAATATATATAAATAAATTAATGATTTTATTTTTCAATTTACTTTTAAAGTAATACTGCGGTTTGCTAATTTTGTAGTAAAATATATTGATATAATATCATGTTTAATAAAATTTAGAAAAAAAATTAATCATATATAATCGAATTTCAAAATAATTAGTCATTCAATTTCATATATTTCTATTAAAAACAGTAGTACTGATAATAACAACTAATAATGACTGATTGTAGAATGTTGTAGGGTTGACAAAACCTATCCTGCAAAAGAAAATCATTTCCTGTCTTGAAATCTACCCGTAGCCAGACAGCCTTGGTCCACCATGGGGCTGCTGCGCCAATGAAGATCTAATAATGATTAAGGTTTATTAAGTTGAACATGTTTATTTTCATTATTAATGAGCATTAATCATTTATTAATTTGAATATGAGGTGATTACTTTTGATTTTCCATTATAAATATTATTATTATAGATTGAATGTTCCATACCTTTGCTAATATTTTCTATGTAGCTATTTAATTCACATCAATTTATTAAATATTTTCATTTATCACAATTATCATCTTATATATCTACTCACCCTAGTTAATAATTTGTTCTTAACAGGAGAAGCAAAAATATTCTTTTATGATATTACTACTTCAAATAATACGAGTATTATACTTCTATTATTATCCCAAAACTCTATCCAATTTAATTTTCGATCGAATCGAGCATAATATTTCTCGAGAAAATCTGTTAATTTCCATTACCCACTTCATATTTAACTACTAAAAAACTCTTAATTCAAAGTTTTTATGGCAAGTTATTTTACAGGAGAAGCAAAAATATTCTTTTATGCTAACTAGAAAAATTGAGGAGTATTACTATTTCTATTTTATCCCAATAAATCTGTCAATATAATTTTCATCAATTTTCACGATATGAATCACGCATAATATTTCTCGAAAAAATATGTTAATTTTCATTACCCTTTTCGTATTTAACTACTAAAGAAAACTCTTCATTCAAAGTAGAGATTTATGCAAAGTTCTTATACACGAGAAGCAGAAATTTCTTTTATGATAACAAAAAAAATTACGATTAGGTATACCTATTGCTATTTAATACGATCAATTTAATTTTCATCGTTTTCATTTTTTACAAAGACTCAAAACGGTATTTCCCGTACCCTCTTCTTTTGATTTAGGGAATACTAAAAAACTCGCACGGTTGAATGAATAATTCTCATGCAAAGATATCATATAATACATGGCAAAAATATCTCGAAGAAAACAAGAAAAATGATGAATTAGGCGCATTCATTATTATCGGTAAATCAATCGAGATTCGATTTGAGTCCCAAAAATGGAATCACCGATCATTTTGAATATTCCAACATCAGAAGCAAGATCTGTTAATAGTTAATCTCTTCGTATTTAACTACCAAATCTTTAATTTTGGACGAGCTTCGTCGCAAAAGTTCTATTTCGACCAGAGGGCTCTTCGTATTCAACGCGTTCTCTGGCTTCTTAAACTGTTTATACCACTTCTAAGCATTTCTTTCCATTATAGTAATGATCACATGAACATGAACATGAATGAACATTCTATAATTTTCCACAAACGAATATTCATTCCGTAAACAAAATTTAATGCAAAGTTCTTTTGCTCAATTAATTCAGAAATTTTTTAAGGTTACAAAATCAGTTTTAGCATCTCACAAAGCCAAGCGTATCTCAAACACTAATGAATATTTTGATTTTCGAATTTCACGCAGATGTCAAGGACAAGTGCCAACAACCTAAAAAAGAATTTAAAAAATTTAAAAACTAAGCCCCGGAATTTTAAATGAAAAATTGGTCTTACCTTTTGGACACAGTAATACTACTTCTATTATTATCCCAATAAAACTATCAATTTAATTTTCGATCTAATTGCGCATATTATTTCTCGAGAAAGTCTGTTAATTTCCATTACCCTCTTCGTATTTAACTACCAAAGAAAACTCTTCATTCAAAGTGGAGTTTTATGCAAATTTCGTTCCGCTTCAGACTCTCGAAATGGGACTTTAAGATGGACACCCTGACCTCAATCTGGAATCCCGCCATTACTTGGGGAAAAAAAGAGAAAAAAAATAAAGTTCTCTGACTGTGACGGGAAAAGTGCATTAGAATTTTCTACCTCTTCATTCCCATTGGGGGTTATGTATTTTAGAAGAACCAAGTTCAGCCATTTTTGCATCGATTTCTTAGTTTTATTTTTATTAAATATATGAAGCGTGTACTCAAACTCTCATAAAAATAAATGTCTAAATAAAAATAATACCCTGAGAAACCTTTCTTTTGAAAAAAGAGATGTAATTTTATGGATGCAATTGTCTTTAGTGAATTGCTTTTATTTAGTTCATTACTATCATTGATTTTGTGTTTTATAAATGTGTCTTTGAGATTGAAGCCCAACCATGGCATACTATATTATCAGGTTCATGAATTTGAGGCAAGCGACCTTTTTTTCGTAACAAGGAAAACTAAAATTTAAGTTTATATGTTTATTGACAACAATTTATTTGCCTTTTTGAGAACATTTTTATCCTTAGTTTATCACATTACATAAATTTACAGTTAATTTCCCTTTTGCATTGCAAACTCTAGTCACTCTAGCCGTTGCAAATTTGACGTTTCAATATCTAACGACAAACTTAAATTTTTTTTATTGACAAAAATGTGTCATATTGATCTAAATATTTACAGATTATAGATAAATATCCCTAAACATGTATGTTAATACTAGCTGAACTAAAATTGACTAATAGAATATGAATATATATGTAATAATCTGAGATAACAGAGAATTTTTTTTTTTCTTCTAATGCAGCTGGCAAACAGACCGTGATCTTTCGCCACAACGGCTGCACCGATGTTACTCACTTTGCAACTTGAAGTTGTGTGTAACTTGATGGTAAGCCACGGAGTAACAATGCCCCCGAGCGCTCTAATCCTCTTAGGACCGGGACCTACGGTTTAAAGTGGATTCCGAACCACTACACACATCCATGGGCAGCGCCGGGATTTGAACCCAATACCTGTGGTACCGAACGCCAGAACGCTAGCCATCCGGCCATCAGGCCCCCATATAACAGAGAAATAGATAAAAATATTCTACTATATTTGCTTAAATAAATTTAGTTAGTGATAATATATTAATGTGAAACTAAATATCACATTATATTAAATTATTTAAATTACTTAGATTATTTTAAGGAATAAAAAGGAAAATAAATGAACCTATTTGAAGATAAGGATTACGTAAATAATTTTATGTTTAGATTAAACATCTTCAACAGCTGAATTTTTATAGAATATAACTATACCAAAAAAAAAAAAAAATCTAATTATCTTTTAACTGTCGTACAATGTTTAATTTATACATACAAATTACCATAGCAAACAAAAAAGGGACATTTTTTCAATTTTATAACAAAAGCAATCAACAACAGAATTTAGAAGTTTATGTGAACTTAATGATTTGAAAGGGATTTAAAAAATTTAATATACGAAAAGTCTATATTCTATCCCATCTTTTTTGATTGTGTAATTTTGCTTGATATTCTGCTTCTCAAACGTTCAATATCGGATATTGATATTTGTGATACTATATATAGCTTAATAATATTATTAAATAACAAAACTATATAATAATAATCTAAAGTATTATTACGTTGTTCTTTATATACTGAACAATAATGCAATATAAGGAGTTGGAATTGTTATAGACAGATTGTAGAATTAGAAATTTTATTTGTTATGGATTATAAAAAAAAAATTATTAATATGCAGAATATAATATACAAGAGGTAATACTAAGGTAATGTAAATGAAGAATACATTAATTTTTATAATTTGAAATATTGTTAGTATGTTGATAACTTTATTGATAAAAACCGTGCAATTTGTTGCATGATTTATTTAATAAAGGAGGTAATTATCTAAAATTTATGAATCGCACAATTGAAATTTCTCTAATCTCAAGATATTCTTTCTAATATCTGTTTCAAATTAGAGTTTCAATTTCACAGTTCCATTCTAACAGTTTCAAATTTGAACTAGTTAAATTACTAAAATTTTGCATTTCTTTTCTAATTATTTCATCATAATTGTACCTTTTAACATTTGTACCCTTTGTACATCTTAATTGTACCTTTAAATGTACATTTGACTATATATATATATATACATATATAGTATTTTTGAATAATTAACTTTTAAAATTGTATCTTATGCACAGATTAATTATTATATTTAAATAAATTATTTGTTTATTATTTAGCAAATGTGTTTAATTTCTAAATAAGAAAAATAAAGAAAAGAAAACTTTTAATATAAAGTAACTTTTTTTTTAAAGCAAAAAAAAAAAAAAAAATTTTTCCATAAATTGTCCTTTAAAATATTTTACATACCTTTTCTTTTATTTCTTGGGTATTAAAACTCTTAAGTATTTAGGTCACTCGCTGAATTAAATAACCACTTAAAAGCAATTGTACACTTTTCCATTTAAAACTAATTCGAACAAAAGATACCCTAAAACTATCCCAATAATGCTTACACCAGTTTAGTTTATATCAAGCCAGAAGGAAAAAAAAAATATCCTGGAAGACAAGAGAACAGGAAATTGTCCTCTAAGACGTGACAGGATAAATATTAAAACTAGCGAAAATACTCTTTCAAGCTCGCTTCCAATTAGTGTCAACAAACATTTCCTTTACTTATTATTACACAGTTTTCCCTTCTTTCAAAACATTTTTTTTTTAAATTATACGGTTCATTTTGAAGCCACGACATGAAAATCATTAGATTTATACACAAATGTGTTTTAATAAATATTTCGTATCCTGTAGAATATGTTCGATTTATTATTCTTGTAAAAATGCCAAATACTCCATATTTCTTTTTTTTTGGATCGTATAAAATTAGCTCTTTTTGTAAATGTATTTATTATGATTAAGTATGAGATGGGTTTTCTTTAATAGAAAATTGTAATCTTAATTAAATGTTGCAATGAATATTTCAGCATTTTTTTTTTTTAAAGAATAAATTAAGAAAATCTTTGTAGATAGAAAAGCAAAATTGTAGCGAATTGGTATTTTTATTTATTTGCAAACGCATTATGTTAAAGCCAAAAATAAAATTGTTCTTTTTATTTATATGTTAACTACATATGGAACTGTTTTAATTAACATAGGAGGAAATAATTAAAGAATAACTTTAATCTCTTTCAGTATAACCAAACAGTTTTTTTCGAGTAATACATTATTTTGATTTAAGTGGGTTTCTAATGTTTCTGGAAGTTTTCAGTTCAAAACTGTTATGGAAAATTTATAGTAAAAATTCTAATGTTAAGATACAAACAATTGCTCAGCCTTCACTAAAATAGAGCTTACTATTCAAAAATACGTAGTTAAGCTGGGAATTTTCACAATAAATAGTCAAGATCGAAAAACTGGGTTAGATGCGATAGATAAGAATGTTTTATTTTAAATTGAAACAGACACAAAAATAGAAATTGAAGGAAACACTATAAGTTTTATGGTAAACTATAAATAATGCTGAATCTTCTATATATCTGCAATATCACAAGGTGATGGGCATCAACTCAGAATTCCAAAACAGCAATAACAACTGATAGGAATGTTTTATTTTAAATCAAAACAGAAACAAAGTTAAGAATGGTAAAAATACTACAAGTTCTATGGTGAACAGTCAATAATGTTGAATCTACTATATATATGCAATATAACGAGGCGATTAGCATCAACTCAGAATTCCAAAAACAGCATTAGTAAAACATAATTTTAAATAAATCTCTTTAGTTATTGTACAAAATAGAATTTTACCCGTTCTGTATGTATTATGCTGTACAATAATATCTTAATATAGTTAGATTTAAAATTAAGAGTATATTTTTATAAATACTTCAACATTTAAATATATTTATAAGATTATTATATTTTTATAGGATTAACATTTAAATATATGTTTATAAGCTTCAATAATATTTGATTTTCACATGTACACAAATTCTACTTTAAATTCATAATTTAAAAAATAGTTTCTGATTTTCATCTCCTTTAAAGGATTGGATATTTTCAAGTGGCAACGGCGTTATTTTCTCTACATCTAGATTTTAACAAATTTCCCCCAAAACTAATTTTTTGAGAATTTTTCATTTATTAAAAGGTACAAATTATACCAAAATAAAATTTGAAACTAACAGATGTAGTAGAAATATATTTAAAAACAATTTGAAAATAGCTATAAAGTTCATATAAATTAAACGCAATTCAATTTAAAGAAGTTACTAAAAAACTTTAAAAAAGATTTTGCGAAATAAAAAAGATATTATATATTAGAAATTCTAAACACTTTTTAGCAAATTGAATTATATTTACCAAGATGATGAAGTTAGATTTTTAGAAAACCGTCAACATGAAAGAAAGTCCGCTGATTTATTTTCTTTCAAAAATAATGTGTAAATTTTTGTATTCTTTTAAAGTGAAAGATGTATTTTTGTTTAATAATGAGAAAAGTATTTCTCTGAACTCCTGCTGAATTATTCAAGTCATCAATTTACGAGTAGGAAATATTTCAGTTGTAAATTATTTATTAAATATATTAGCTCATATTGAATGAATATTTTTTTTTGTTCTAATGCAGCGGGCAACCACTTAGACAATTGTCGTTGATGCCTTAAGGCAAACCCGTGCTGCTCAGACATTACTCACTTTGCAATACCCAGGGGGCGCTTGTAACTTGAAGATAAGCCACGGACAGCAGTCAAATAACAATGCCCCGAAGGTTAGGGCTAACGAAAAATTATATGGATAGGAACGGGACCTACGGTTTTAAAGTGGATTCGAACCACTACAAACACCCATGGGGTGGGCCGGGACTCGAACCCGATACCTATGGCACCGAGTGTCAGAGCGCTGGCCAGTCATCAATTTACGGCCCTCAGGCAAATTGCTGATTGAATATAGTTTTAGTTATTAACATTACAACTTCTGTAAATTTATCGCATCCATTATCGATTTCATGAAAATAATACATTAATTTAAAATATTTTTCTTTCTTAATATGAAATATAAAATATCCTTTTTTTGTATTTTAGGATTTCATAATTTTTGTTTTTATGTGCCAAGAAAATCTTACCGTATAAGGAAAAAAATAAAACTTGAACGTATGAGTATTTATTAAATTTACATGAGAAGGAAGAAATTTACAGGAAGAAAAATAAATTTTCCCAACAGGGTAATCATTCTATAATAAAATTTAATTATTATTAATTAATGATTTAGCATTTTTAATTTTCTTCGTCATTAGCGCAACAGTCTTATGGTAGTTCAAGGACTTCTGCTTATTGGCAGCTTTCGAGACAGGATAATTTCATTTAACTCGGTAGGGTTGTCTGCCCTACGCCCAATGCTCTACGGTCATATTAGACCAGCACCTACGTTTTAAAACAATTTATGGTAAAATGGTACTACTGTTTAAGTTAATTCCGAACCACTACAAGCATCCATGACAACGTCGGAATCGAACACGAATCTTCTGGCACCGAGTGCCAGACACTGTCCATCAGGCCCCATTTGAATTACATAAAATTTATTTAAATATATTTTGTACAAAAAATTGTATATAAATTTTTTTTTCTGTAATTATAATTTAAAGATATCGAGTTTGTTAAAATATAATTATCAATATATCGCATAACAACATTTCGCTTTTGACTACAATAATAATAAAATAACGTATCCCATTTAACTATAACTTGCTGAGATATCTATTCCCAATATTATATCCCGCTGTGACGGCGAAGGAAAGACAAGGTTGACAACTTCTCCAATATATCCCAATCAATATGATTGAATAATTCGATGTATAACAGACGGGGTATTAATCATAAGTAGGTGTAGCTCTAAGTTCATATTTCTGTCAATTGCTCTATCTACACTAATGCTAATACCATAATTCATAGCTTCGATTAGAGAGATTTGCAATCAACTAACGGGATTGAAATAGGAGGACATTATTGGTTTATGTTAGGCTTCTTAGTTTTGCCATACTTAGGCTTCTTTGTTTTCAAAGACGTTAAACCTACTGGCTGGTTCCAGTATATTCTTAAATAAATTTTATTGTAAATTTCTAATGGTTAAAAAAAAGAATAACAATATATTATTTTCGTTCATATGAGATATTTATATATTGTTTAAAACTTTTGCTATACTAGTTTCAATATGCACATGATTTATTTTGAGAAATGTCTTCTGTCAGTTAGAGGCATATGATTCGTTCACAGGAAGATCTTCTGTCAACCTATGATCCCTTGTTATTCTTCCCGATTGACGCATTATTAAATAAATATATCGCTTCAATGTAAGATATGTGGAGACTATCATGTGGTGGAACTACTATAAAAAGATTAATAAGTAAAAGATTATGATTATGATAAGTAAAAGATATGATTATTCATATGATGCTTGGTTTTCAGAATTGATATCTAAACATAGTTCGAGAATAAAAGCATTGCAAAAAAATAAATCAAATGAAAATAAATTATTAAACAACTTTAAGAGAATAAGAATTATTTATATAATAATTATAATTTCAAAGAAAATATGAGTTTTAAAGTCTATCTATCATTAAAATGCTATTTTTATGAAACAAAAATACTTGCTAAGACTCTTTAGCAATTTGTGACATGCAGAACATGTTTAAAACATGATAAATAATTAGAAAAATATTTAAAAATTACAAAATAAACACAAAATCTGTCTGATCAACCCAAAGTCTGTTAAGAAATATCCGAAACAAAAAAAAATATGTAATCCAAGAAAATAATTTTGGAATTTTGATTTTGGGGTTTTAAACCGGCTTATAATTTAGGCAATTATTTTATCCAGCATAATTTGAACGAAGAACAAACTGATAAAATTTGGAAGTTGCCACAATTTGTTATTAAATTGAAAACATTATTATTAAAACAATAATGGTTTTGAGAAGTAAGAAGATAATGTATTAAATATTTGTATTTGTTTTATAATTTATTCGATTTTATTTTAAATAAATTTTACTTTTATTTATTGATTAAAAAATATTTTTAATGGCATAAGAAGTAATGAAGGATTGAAGTATTATTCCTTCGATTTCCATAAATTACTTTCTGTCATTTCTAACGTTCATTATTCCTTAAATTCTTTTAAAAATCAAAAACATTTTTGAGACAAAAATTTCTTTAAATTATTCAAAAACATTTCATTGAAAGCGTTAAAAAATGGAAAGTTATACTTTTCTTTGTTAACATTAAAAATTTTCACCCTTCCAATAAAAATGAAGATTGGTTTCTTTGCCCCATAAAACAGTAAAGATAAAAACTTTCAGAAATATGAGATAAAAAAAGTATCTGCTTATTAAATTTGATCATTGTGAAGAACTTTTCTTGATCTTAAAAATCAAGAACATTTTTCTTTTTGCAGAATTAAAGTGTAGAATGTAAAAAAGTAAAAAGGTTGGCTACCTTGAACCGAACAGTACTTTTTATTTTTAAAAACTAGTAAAATAAAAATAATTTAAGCATTTTCCTTCGTACGTTTTCTACCTTTATAATAAAATTATCAAACAAACCTTCCTTAATTCAACAACTTCCGTTGAAATAATCAAATTATCGAAAAGCATTTTCAGATTTGTTTCATGTAAAACGTGCCTTCTTTGCCCATTGGAATGCGTGAATACATTCGAAAAGTGCAAATGATTTTGAATTGGAATTTTAAATATTTCTTTGATTCTCATGGTTTTAAATAAAATATTCAATCTAATGTACTGTTTTAAAATCTGAATAATTAATAAGTAAAATAATAAGTATAATGTCAAGGTAGTAATAATTAAAAAAAATAATATAAAAATTTCTTCTTTTATGCTGTAGAAGAAATAGTCTGTAAAATAAGAGGAGTAAAATAAACTATAAAATTATTTTATAAAATTAGTTAGTTTAAATATAATATTTTTAAATGCAATTAATAATAATAAATTCTTAATCAATATTATATTAAAATGTTGCCATTGATTTTATAAAATTGTATAAATTTCATGTTGATCAATTTCAGAAATTTTAAAACTTTTGCAACTTAATTTAGACAATACATATATGAATTGGAAATGAATATTTTTAATCATATATGAATACGTATATGAATTGGAAATTAATATTTTTAATTATATATGAATTGGAAAATTTGATTATAAAATCAATCAATCAATTGAATACAAATGAAACAAAAATTAATTTTAAAATTTAAATAAATTAAAAAATTTAAATTAGTTATATTTTTAATATATGATGACATATGATAAATAATAAAAAATATAAAATTTTAATATATAATTTAAAATAAGTAATATAAAATTTTAAAATTAATGCAATATAATTTAGACAATGCAAATATAAGATTTGGAAAACTGCCATTGTAAAATAAACCAATCAATTGAATATCAATAAAATAAAAAAAATAATTAAAAACTAATTTCAAAATTTAAACAAAATTAAAAATTGAAATTAGTTATATTTTTTAATAAATGATGACATATAATAAATAATTTATAACAACTTTTTTTCCTAACACTTGAAAACAGATGAGGTTTGTTATGAAAATATCTTATGTTAGGTATAAGTGTTTGCATTGAGTTTCAAGACTCTCTCTATAGATTAAGTATAGCGCAACTTGCTTTTCCTGAGAAATGTTTAATTTATAGTGTCTGATACCGAGAGGAAATATATCGCAACTCTGCATGTTAGTTGGTCTACAGACTCACAACAGAAAAGGGAGTATATTTAGTGCACACTGTGCGTATTCGAATTTCGGATTTTCGGTTTAAAAGGTAGAGTTATTTCACGAATCTATAATTATCTGTCTTCAAATGTGTTAAATATTGTATGTGTGTGGTGTTTATACGTGTGTCAATAAAGCTGTGAGTTCTCCAACCTGTGCCTCGAGTATCTCAACCCAACCCCACCCAGTTGCAATCTGGCTGCTCACCTTCTACACTACAAGTGAACTTTTGAAGAAAATATTTGTTTTTAATTTTTAATTATGAAAAATACAAATTAAATAAAAAATATTCCATACAAATGACATAATTTTTAAACCAAACTAAAAATAAAAATTCAGATTTGTATCAGTAATTAAAATTAAAAATTTTGCGCAGTTGAAAAAATTAAAATAATCAATTAACATAAATAAACTAGTACGTCCACAAATCATTTGATAAAATATTCAAACGCTCACGTCAACAAAATAATCAAAAATGGTAACGGCATATTTTTAAAAACATTTAATTAAAATAAATACTTCATCTATACACATGTTCTATTTTTAAATTACTTTAAAACCAACAGATATTAGTAGCTGGCTTCTGTTAAAAAATAAATGATGCGTTGTTTTTTGTTCCAATTAGTATTCAGTACCGATAGCTGTTCCCCGCTACTAATAAAAATCCTGATTTTCCTGGCTTTTTTCATGGGAAATAAGAAAACAAGCCAGAATAGATGACTGGAATGCAAAAGGAGCATCTCTCTACAGGGACTGAAGGATTGATTTATTGCCATTCTACAGGAATTTATACAGAAAAACCTATTTTCTTGAAGGGCTTCCTTCGTACGACAGTTACTTAGTTACATTTTAAAACCTTCACGATTAATTGGTTTCTTCTGTTATTCAAATATTTTGAAAGTGTAGGAAGAGTAAAGAAAAATTCTTATGGTATATTAACATTTAAAAAAAAAATAAAAAAATCTTCAACCACTTCTCCAAATAAAAATGTGTGTTATAATATTCTGATTCAATATTTAAATAGAGAATTTTAATGGTGATAAAATTTGTTGTGCCAATTTGGTTGGTCTTTTCATTGGTGGGTTCCAATAATGGCGGTGCCATGGATTTTTGTTAGTGGTTCGTAATCCACGTTAAACTGTAGGTCCTGGTCTAAACTGAAAATTAACAAGAAAAATTGTCGTAGAGCGACAAAACAAACCTTCATTGGTCCAACAGCCCCATTGCGGGCCAACGCCATCTGTGTATTGACCGATATCGAGACAAGAGACGGTTTTCTTTTCATAGTGACGGGTTATCAGCCCGATGCCCTACAGTTATATTAGACCGGGACCTACTGTTTAAATTGATTCCAAACCGCTACAAATATCCATGGCACCCCTCCAAGACTCGAATTCGAAACTTGTGGCTCCAAGCACAAATCACTCGGCCATAAGGCCCTACCAATTTAGTTTTACTTAGCATTTTAATCCTGATTAATTTCGCATAAATTTATAAATATTTACATTTAAAAATATATAATTATATTTTGCACATATGAATTTATGTAAATTTTTAAAACTCTTAACATTAGTTAAGTGAAAAAAATGCTTTCTTTTTTTTGCCTAAGTAATGCGTCTATTTTTCATGGTTTTATCAATCTTATAGATAAGTTTTTTAGTTTCTTCTTATTTTTAAATATGGCCAAATGCAGGTTCCTGATGCGGTATTACTCAGATTGTATTGCGGGGATCTATGATATTGGCCTAACACCAGGCCACCGCAGTTTTGAAAGGGCATCCGCAAATGTGGCATCTGCAAAGTTTGCTTTCTCATCCTCAAACTCAAGAGATGTCTTTTACGCTTTACAGATTCCTCATTGCATTCTCTGGCGTAGATTTGGACTAACATTTCTGGCATGCACTTTTGTTAAGACACGCAATCTTAGTTTGGAAATCTAACTTAATCCCAATTAAACAATTAGATTTGTTAAGTTAACAGCGTAAAGTTTTACAAATTAACACTGTTGCTCTCCTAACTTTGCTTGAGTACATCTGTGAATAAATAGTTAAATTTCGAGTAAGGTTAGACTTTTAAAGCACATTAGACTTTTTGTTTTTGCTCTTAAGCACTTGAATGAAAATTATATGTATAAATTGTATAAAAAAAATCAATAAAATGTAATTACTAGATTTTTTTATTCAAATAATTATTATTATTATATTTTTATTTATTTATTAAATTATTTAATTGATGTATCATGAACAATTTTTAAGTAAAATATTAAGCAAAATCATATTTGACATGAACTGTAACATTCTATATATTTTTCCCGGTTAATATGAGTTAGCATATCAAGGATCAAATATAGCATTCCAAACTAAAGTATGATTCATGTATTAATAGATTATTTTATTCAATTAAATGATTCAATTTATTGTTATTTATTTGTTTCAGTTTATTTATTGATTGATTTTTATTCTAATCCATTAAAAAACACAATAGTAATAATTAAATTAAATTAAGATAAAAAAAAAAAAAAAAAAAAGTATCGGCTTTGTTTATATACACTTACATATAAAATTTAGAATTTAGTGTAAGAACAAAATGCATAACAGCAATCTTAAATATATATATATATATATATATATTATACTTTTCAAAGGTTTGACTTCTTTCACCAGAAGATCTTTTAAAATAATTTTACATTAATTTTTCTTTTGAATTATTTTTTACTAATTTATTTAAAATATTATGTAAATAATATATTACGAATAAAAATGCTTGTGATAGAAATTAAAAAAAGGCTCGTGAAAAGCATTTTTTTTTAAATTTATAGATTTCAATGAAAACGTCCAGAATTGAAAATTGAAAAACATCACTGCGATTGATAGAATGATTTTAAGCACAACTTTTACAGACATATGCCATTGAGACAAATTGTATCCATATTTGGCGTTTTGGTAAAACCATGATTCTTAGACTTCTAAATTTCAAGAAAATGTTAAAGAAGTTGCACACTGTGATGCAAGAGCACACTGTGAAACGAAGCAAAGAAAATGATATCTTCTGGTGATAAATGACCCCCTCCACCATATTTAGTGATGCGAAAAGGGGGAATTTAAATAGAACTGATCGATATCAATTTTATTGGCATGATTTATGAAATGAACCGATAATTATTTCTTTAGTTTGCAAAAAGATGGCGAATCAATCAGATAATGACTTGAGATGGTTTCTGATTCAATGGACGAATCTTCTTACTCGTTAAAAATGCAAAAACGATTTCCATTTATAATGGTATTAGTAAAATGATTATCAAACTATACAACTTATTAATTTAAAAGATCGTCATTATTAATCTTGAAAAACATTCATAGATTGAACTGTAGCATTTAGTCGGAAGTATTAATTTCCTTTTAAAGTTCTTTTATATCCTACAGGAAGACCTATATTCATAAATGCTACATTTTTTAATTGGTATATTTTAACAATATGTTTTTTTTAAAAATATAAATAGCAATAATTTAAATTTAATAATTTGACACATCCAAAAATAAAATATGAGGAATTTATTTCACAAGAAACAGAAGTACAAAAATAATTTTTAGTAACTTTTAATTATTAAATTATATGTATGATCTGGGTTTTTTTATTATGTTTTGTTTATATTATCTGTTTTTATGATCTGTATGAACAATTTTATTATTGGTAATAATAAAATAGTTCAGATCACAAACTATAATTTGTTATTAAATTTTCAATATTTTTCATTTATAAACCATAATTATTTTAGCATGTATATACATTACAAATACTATTTTTAAAAATCGTTTGTGCTATTTAAGATATTATTTTAATTAGAATACTCATACTACTAATTACCGTGTGTTTAAATAGACAAACTGATAACTATTAATTACTAAAGCTAGAGTGTGCATTTAATAGACTGCCGGGCATATATGCACAAATAATGTAAAAAGTTAAGTTAATGCCCAAAGAATACCACTATTACGCGAATTTTATCGATGTTTGTTCTGGCAGTGTTTTTATCAGACTTAAAACTCAAAATAAACTTAGATATACTTTCCCATGAATACTTTGAGATATTCAATAAGAAAATAAACTTCCCCTACGGTTTATTAACTTTAGTTTTAGATAGAAATGTTATGTACTTAGAAATCGTATTATTATTTAATTTGAAATCTATTTACGGTAAATTTATTTGGAAACTTATAGGCTCTTTTAATATTTCTAAATATACCCTGAAAATATTGCTATGACAGTGTTATCTCAGTAAACATATCAGACATATCAGTAAATATATCAGACAGTGAAAAAATGTAATCCCAATTAATATTTATTAACATCTTCTATAAAATTATGAAAAATATTCTTTTTAATAATTAAAATCTCTTCAACAAGCTTGATATGAAGAAACTAATTCATCACATGCAACAATTTGGGTCAATTTTCTTAAAAACCTTGAAAAATATCTTTCATTTCCCCGTTATCAAACACTGGTTTTAAAATAAAAATAATAATCTGATTAACTATTATAAAGTTAAAAAATTTACTTCATAATAATTTATACAGATTTATGAATAAAAAATTGAGCATGTCTTAATTGATTATGTTAGAACACCATACTTCCATGGATAACAAAAATACGATAATATATATATAAAGATTTAAACTATTTAGTCTAAAAATTAATTCAGAATATTTATATTGTGTAACACTAATAGGTTACATACAAATATTGATTATTTCAAATTTACAGTTTTCAAGAACAAATTAATGAGCTTGGAAATTGGGTTCAATGCAACAAAGAATTCCGACAGATTCCTCATTAGATGCCAAAGCGCCACGTATGCCAGCTGCCGTTTTAAATGGCATTCATTAGTACCATGTCGTATTAAAAGCAGATAACTTTCTCCAATCCAAAAGATTAATCTCTTTTCGTTAAACTGTAAAAAACGGTATTAGTTTTCACGGATCCTATTAATCTTTTGAAACAAATTTAGAGTGTTTTTTCTGCGTTTTTTAAAGTATCTAATTTCCCTGGAAAATTTTTTTATTGTGTTTTGATCCATAATTGGAAATATTAAAGTAAGTTTTTGAAAACTATTTTTAAGTACTTTTGTTTATAAGAGAGAAATTAATTAAGTTCTGTAAATATTTATGATACTTTTGCTATCAAAAAAAAAAAAATATTTAAAAAAATTGTTTTCTCAAATTTAGAATTCTAAGGTTTATAGAAAATATTGTTAAAGTAAATATTATGGTATCATTTATTTTCACTATTCAATTTAATGGGAAGACTTGACTGTTGACTTCAATACGGAGCATCGAATCACTAGGCTGATTCGATATTATTATATTTCAACAGAACATTATCAATGTTATGGCTGGTCTTAATAATATGCATGTGTGTGGGGGATAGCTATCATGAAAAGTTTGCGAAAATGAATGCCATTATTCTTCGATTGTGGAATCTAAAATATATAAAGAAAATATTGAGAAATTATAATGCGAACTGTAAACTATAATTTTTGTTAAATAAAATGAAAAATCATATATCTGAAATACCAGAAAGCATTTTAAACTGTATTAAATATTAACATTTGCAAGTATGTTTTTAAAATTTTACCCTTAAAATTTAATATCGTTAAATATGAAGCATTATATTTTTGTATTTATGAAAATAAATAAGACATTAATAAATTAACTGCAAATTGATATTTTCTACAGAGTTTGTATAAATTTATATCTTACTTCAATGAATGTCATTTTACTCTTACGTCTATTTTTGGTACAGAGATTACAACTGTAATGGAGCATGTATATAATAGCAAGCCCCCGCACTAATTCATGTTGATGCATTTTTATAGATTAGCTTACTGCTCGTTATACACAAAACAGATCGTAATCTATAAGCGTCCTTAAAATTAGAGATCGATTTCAGAGGTGTAAATAATCTACGAGATTTGGTAAGCAGGGAATCGAAAATTCTTCTGTAAACTTTAAGTCAAGGCTTATGAATTTCAATGGAATAATATCAGAGCCATGCAATATGAAAGCAGCAGCATTCTCAAGAGAAAAGCAGATCTAATATTTGGAATTCTCATTATGGAGGGAATGAAATATTAATACCACGTATAATTATGTCCCTGAGACCTACATAGCTATCATATCAAACTCTCCTTCCACTATTTTAAAGCATATCAAATTATGCGATTTATACGTTGATTATTCCTTGAGATCTGCTCTGACCAACTGGAATAGAATGGCTATGGCTATACGAAGGTGAATATTATGAATTGATGGTTATATATCTGGTTATATTCCACTTGTCTTGAGAAATTGATGTAAATATTCGTTGTGTATTGATACCATCACTTATGGCTTTCTACTGCATTATTTATCATGATATAGATTCATTCATAGGATTAATATTATGGTACTATTACGTTAATGTTCGTTATTAAAATGCATAACAGATATAGGGAAAAACTCATTTCGTTTAAATAACAATTATCCATTCCATTGTATTCTTATAACTTTATTATATTGAGTAAAAAAGCTTGTCCTTATTTCTAACAGGTTAAATCTCACAGTTAAAAATTGCTTCCTCCAAAAAAAAAATTGCTATTGAGTACCTAGAAACAACAATTGTTTATTATTTTACATATTACTAAGGGATTTTAAACTGCTTTTAGGAAGAGTTTAATAATTAATCCTTTTTTTAAATAATAAAATAATTATTTATCAGGTTGAATTTTAATTTAAATTAATATGCATTTTTTTTTAAAATAATTGTATTGTTGCCATTTTTATTGAATATATAAAAGAAATAAGAAATTAAAAAAAAAAATATTGTACATTAAATCCAGTGAAAGTGTTTTGATGCCTCCACATATAAAAACAATGAACCACTAGTTTTTAGAAAACAAAATCAAAACGCAGATGAGATGAAACATTCGTGTGTAAATCTTATGATTATAAATGCAATGACTCATTAGATTTAGAAAACAAAATCAAAATAGAGGGAAAAAATTCTTAATGTTCTGAAAAATATTTGCTTAAAATATACAAATGAATATTTAAATATTTTACTTAAAATACACTACTGGCCATTAAAGTTTGCTACACCAAGATGAAATGCAGATAATAAAGTGATATTTATTGGACAGATATATTATACTGAAACAGCAAGGGATTAAATTTTCAAGGAATTTCGGTGCAGAGATCATGAGAAATCAGTACCCAGAACATGGTACAGGTGCAGATGTCCCTGCAGCTTCAACACGATGCCACAGCACATAAACCGTAATGACTGGCGTATGGTGACGAACCAGTCATTTGACAACCACGTTTTCTATTGGCGAGAGATCTGGTGAACGTGCATGCCAGGACAACAACCAAACACTTTCCGTAACAAGAAAGATCCGTACAATACCGACAACATGTGGTCGTGCATTATCCTGCTGAAACGTAGGGTTTCGTACAAGGCTCTGTAGAGTCATAGTCGTAACACACCAGAAAAGTAGCGTGCATTGTTCAAAATTCCGTCAATGTGAACAAGAGGTGATCGGGACGTGTATCCAATAGCACTCCATACGATCATCCCATGTGATGGGCCAGTATGACGAATGCACGCTACAATGTACGTTCACGTTATCATGCCGCCAAACACGGATGCGACCATCTTGATGTTGTAAACAGAACCTGGATTCATCTGAAAACATGACGTCTCGCCGTTCGTGAGGCAAGGTTCGTCGTTGATCACACCATTGAAGACTGTCTGTGATGTACATTAAAAACTGTCTGTGAAGACTGTGATGCAGCGTCAAGGCTAATCGCAGCCATGGTCTCCAGCTGAGAGTCCATGCTGCTACAAACGTCATTGAACTGCTCGTGCGGATATTTGCCTTTGCAAACGACCCCGATTCTTGACTCAGGGGCTCGTGACGCAGCTGCACGATCCATTAAGGCCAATCGGGTAACATGCCTGTCTTCTCGGCTGCTAGTGATAGGGGGATAGTTGAGATCCAGCAAGGCGTTATGTATTGCTGTCCTGAACCCATCGATTCCATATTCTGTTAACAGTCATTGGATCTCGAACGACACGAGCAGCAATACTGCGATACGATAAACCGGTTTTTCTTTGTAATTTGAGTTTTTAAAGCTATACATTAAAGCACATATATTTTTATAGTATTAAATATAATATTATTCAACAAATTACAAACACAGTCAAAATTTTACGTGGATCATTTTGATGCAATAAAACAGCAAATCAAATATATTGAATGCATAAATATTGATTTGTCTTTTATCAAGTCTTATGATTGAGTTTATAAGGCAGATTATTTTATTTCAGAAACACTTTTAAATAATTTTATTGGTAGTTTTGGTAAAATCATCTAAATAGGGATGTGAAATTTAATAATATTTTAATTCTTCTTATTTTTATAGGAGCAACAGCCCCATGGTAGGCTACCCAACGTCTGTCTACTGCCCCCCATTTCGACAGGAGACGTTTTCTTTTCTTCGTAAGATTTTCAGCCCTACGCCGAACCCTATACAATCATATTAGACCATGACCTACAGTTTAAATTGGATTACGAACCACTACAAACATCCATGTCACCGCCGTGACTCGAACCCGAAACCTGAGCTCTGAGTCCCAAAGCGCTAGAACATTCGCCCATTCAGGCCCAAAAAACAAATTCACATTCAGGCTCAACAAATTAAGTATTACATTTAACAATTTGGTACATCTATTTTTGTGTATCTAAGATTCATTTAAAAATATAAAATAATAAAAAATTAAAAATCAATTATTATTATAAGAAAAACCTTATTAAAAAAAATGGTGAATCCACTTTAATTTTAATCATACTATAGCTGAAAAATTTACTATAACCTTTCAAGTGAAAAATTTAATCAGAATTTCTACACACAAACTTTAAATCTTCTTTTATCAAATTTTCCACCTTAATCTTTCCTTACAAAAACAAAACTAAAGTTAAGACTTCAATTTACTTTTAACTAGATTTCAAGCGATCACGACAAAAAGATACCCAACACGCCCACCTACGAACATTAGCTTAAATCCTTCCACGGATAGTTTATTTGCAAGCTGATTGAGGAAGACTAAAGTGGCCGAGAGGGATTTTCATTGATTGGAGGGGATTTTACGGTAACTGAACACTTTACGCTTGATTCGTGTCATCATTCTCTCCTTTTGTGAACATTGCTTGTCAATGATTGGTGGTTGTGCTGATGGCCGAGAAAGAATAACAAGCCCATTTGCTTGTCATGGCCACGTCAGCAGAAGAGGGGTTTCATTAAGTTCTACAAAACTGTTTACTGGGATCAATGGAGAGATTTATAAGTCTTAAGTATAAATTTATGGAGGAATGATCAATGAGATAGGGACCAAGAGGTTTGGCATCAAGAGGAAAGAAATTTGATGTCCTTGTGTTGTAAAACTAGACTTTTATTTGAAAAATATTAGATAAATTTGTCGTTGCTTGTCAATGATTGGAGGTTGTACTGAAGAAATTTCCATTTTTATAGTAAATTCTGATCGAGAGTACATTGCATCTTTATTAGTTTTTATGATACTTTGTTTCAACGAATTTTTTAAGCTATTTATTATTATTTTATGAAATTTCTTTTAAGCTATTTTTAAACTGTCTTTCTATATACATATTTGTTAATAGTCCATGTTCTTCTATCGTACTTGTCAATTTTGTTAGTTTTATGATTCTTTATTTCAATTCATAAGCTATTTATTAATAAAAACTTTTTACGTACTTGTTAAATGTCTATGTTCTTCAATCGAATACATTTCAGCCTTATTAGTTTATGGTGCTTTCTTTCAATTCATAAGATATTTATTAATGAAAACTATTTACGTACTTGTTGAAAGTCTACTTCTATCAGTACATTGCTGCTTTATTAGTTTTATGATGCTCTGTTTCAATTCTTAAGCTATTTATTATTGAAAACTCTTTACATATTTGTTACAAGTCTATGTTCTTCAATCGAGTACATTGCAGCTTTATTAGCTTTTATGATGCTTTATTTCAATTCATAAGCTATTTATTATTGAAAATTCTTTACCTACTTGTTAAAAGTCTATGTTCTTCAATTGAGTACATTGTAGCTTTATTAGCTTGATGATGCTTTATTTCAATTCATAAGCTATTTATTAATGAAAACATTTTACGCACTTGTTAAAAGTGTCTATCCATGTTCTTCAATCGAGTACATTGCAGCTTTATTAGTTTTATGATGCTCTGTTTCAATTCTTAAGCTATTTATTAATGAAAACACTTTACGTACTTGTTAAAAGTCTCTGTCTATGTTCTTCTATCGAATACAATGCAGCTTTATTAATCTTATGACGTTCTATTTCAATTCATAAGATATTTATTAATGAAATAATTAATGTAATTAATTTCTTATCTGAAAACTTTTTTTACTAACTTCGTTAACGTTATCATTAATCAAAATAAAAATAATATATGATTTAATATTAAATTTAGATTTGTATCAGAATTAATTAAATTGCACAAGACGAAATTAATTTCAAATTTACATAATTAACAACACACTTTACGCCTGAAAATTCATAAAAGATAAAACTTTTGTTTCAGTAATGATATGCTTTAAAATTTACAGAAACGGAATTTATATGAAAATATATTTCCGTAGTAAAGTAATTTACATAATGGCTTTAGCAATTTGTCAACACACAAATTTTCTAAACAATTATCATTTAACTAATTTTCTTCACATTTTTTTTTTTGTTCGCATTTTCTACTGTTTATTTAATAAATTTTGCATTTACCAACAAATATAATGAAAATTCGATAATTTTCGTCAACATTTTATTGATAAAACTAATTTTAATTGACATACATGGTTAGCTAATTACACTAATTGCAAATGAAATAAATTCATCCATGCGAGAAAATTTTTTAATTAACTTACATAAATAGATTATTAGAAATGCGAGAATAATTTTAATTACTTTTCATTTCAAAACTTTATCATTAGATTTAAGAAAAATAAAATTACGTAAAGTTTCGCATAGTTTCCATTATATTATTTATAAAATACAACTAATTTAATATTAACTATTCATATTATTAAATTTCATAATTATTAATTATTAATATAATTATGAAAATAAAATAATATTAATATTATTAAATATTGCATATTAACTATTAATATTATTCAATATTGTATATTAACTATTAATATTATTAAATTTCACATTCATAATTATTAATATAATTATGAAAATATTATTTATTTAATTAAAAGAATTTAATTACAATACAAGAATCTTATGCACTATAATAATAATTTTCAATGAATTGACATGACTGCATTATATATGAATTCATCAAAAGGTATGTATTATAACGCCGCGGCCAATACTAGACCCATAACGGCTTCAAGAAAAGGGCCACTTTCAGGTTCATAGGAACACTTTAATTTTTATTTACAAGAAATTTATGTTTGTATATATATATATATATATATATATATATATATATATATATATATATATATACATATACATAGAACTCTAAATGTTACAAACTATTTTTAAAAAACTGAAAAATAACGAATTAAATTTGATCGAGTCTATCGAGTTTATGACGAATCAAATTGTCTTATCTGCGGCAGACATTAAATATTACACTGCGTGATACAGGAAACCATAAGAAGGAAAAGGTGGAAACTGCGGCCCAGTTCAGTCACTTCAGAGAAAAGACATTTCTTATCGACTCGTCACAGAATTCTTTTTCCTCTTCTCCAAAAAGCTCCCTTTAAGAAAATTCGTCAAGAGGTGACGAGGTTAATTTCCAACACCTCTCCTTGGAGTAGACATTTTCTCAGCCCATGGTCTCTCATCAATCACGATGCAGCAACTCATGATGTAGTCCGTATTTAATCTGCAATTGTTCCGACCTGTGAAGGTCACACAGACAATCGCTAATTTTATGAGGTATCTTTATCCATGATACTGAATATCTGCTAACATATTTGAGTGACAGGTTGTTCTTATTAGTACAAACACTAATTGCATGTAATATAACTACCCATAACATTGCTTATCTACTGTCGAATTTGAGTGATATACACTGAAGTGACAAAAGTCATGGGATACCTCTTAATATCGTGTCGGCCCTCCTTTCGCCCGGCGAGCAGCAACTCGACGTGGCATGGACTCAACAAGTCGTTGGAAGTCTTCTGCAGGAATATTGAGCCATGCTGTCTCGATAGACGTCCATAATTGTGAAAGCGTTGATGGTGCAGGATTTTGGCCACGATCAGACCTCTCGATGATGTCCCATAAATGCTCGATGGGATTCATGTCGGGCGATCTAGGTGGCCAGATCATTCGTTGGAATTGTCCAGAATGTTCTTCAAACCAATCGCGAACAGTTGTGGCCCGGTGACATGGCGCATTGTCATCCATAAAAATCCCATCGTTGTTTGGGTACATGAAGTCCATGAATGGCTGCAAGTGATCTCCAAGTAGCTGAACATAAGCATTTCCAGTCAATGTTCGGTCCAGTCGCACCAGAGGACCAAGTCCATGTCATGAAAAAACAGCCCACACCATTAACCACCAGCTTGAAAAGTGCCTTGCTGACAGTTTGGGTCCATGGCTTCGTGGGGTCTGCGCCATCGAACCCTACCATCAGCTCTTAACAACTGAAATCGTGACTCATCGGACCAGGCCACGGTTTCCATTCATCTGGACCAACCGATATTCACGTGCCCACGAGGCTGCAAGCGATGTCTTTCTGTCAGTAAAGGCACTCGAGTCGGTCTTCTGCTGGAATAGCCCAAAGCCAAATTTCTCCGCACAGTTCTAACAGACAAGTCCCTTGTACGTCCCACATTGATTTCTGCGGTTATTTGGCGCAGTGTTGCTTATCTGTTAGAATTTACAACTCTTTGCAGACGTCGCCGGTCTCGGTCGTTAAGTGCAGGCGGTCGACCACTGCGCTATGGTGGGATGTTATGCCTGAAATTTCATACTCTCGGCAAACTCTTGACACAGTGGATCTGGGAATGTTGAATTCCTAACGATTTCGAAATGGCATGACCCATACGTCTAGCTCCAACTAACATTCCGCGTTCAAAGTCTGTTAATTCCCGTCGTGCAGTCATCATCACGTCAAAACCTCTTCACATGAATAACTTGAACAGAAATGAAAGCTCTGCGAAAGCACTGCGCATTTATACCTGTTCTACGCGATGCTACTGCCATCTGAAAATTTGCATATTGCTATCCCAACTTTTGTCACTTCAGTGTATTGTTGTTTTATGTCAAAGAATATACATTTTCTCTCCTGGGAAAGAAATGCCACAAATCTTCCTGTGGCATAAAAGGCTACTGGAATTAATATAGCCACTCCAAAAACTCAGGAAGATACAAAATATACGTAGAATAAATGAAAAAATTAATATAATTAAAGTTATTTCGTTTTGTTTTTGATACATCTTAATAATATGCGATTGTCTTTCTTTAAAATTGTGTTTTTAAATATTAATACTACTTATTTGTTTATTTTTGTTATGCATATAATGATAATGTTTTAATTATCATACTTTTTATATTATAGAGAATTTATAAACATAATTTGAAAATATCAATTTGAATATAAAGATTTTTAACACTAAATTTGATGGAAACAATATTTTCTTATATTTTTATATTTTGATAACAAACTTATTCTAAATATTTACAGAATCTTAACATAGTTAATTGAGCTGTTTTAAGTTAAAGTACTTGAAAATAATTTTGAAAAACTTACTTTTATTTTTGCAATTTCAAAATTAATTTTCAAACATAATAAATTATTTCCCATGAAATTAAATGCCGTTAAAAACACAAGAAAAAAACTCTAAATTGATTTCAAAAGATTAATAGGATCCGTGAAATCTAATACCGTTTCACAGTTTAACGAAAATAGATTAATCTTTTGGAGAAAGTTATCTGCTTTTCAATACGACATGGTACTAATGAATGCCATTTAAAACGGTAGCTGGCTTACGTGGCGCTTTGGCATCTAATGAAGAATCTGTCGGAATTCTTTGTTGCACATTGACAAATTTCCTGTTACCTTAATTTGTTCTTGAAAACTGTAAATTTGAAATAATCAATATCTGAAAGTAACCTATTACACTTAAGGTTAGAGTTACAAAATATAAACATTCGGACTTAATTTTATACGAGATTAAATCATTATAGATATTATTGCGTTTTTTTTTTTTTATAAAACATGAGAAAATATGGTGTTCTAAAGTAGATAAGGATTTGCTTAAGTTTTCCTTAATTTTTGAATTTTTATGACATTAAAAAGGTTACCAGATTATTATTTTTTATTTTTTAAAATCAGTATTGGCAAATTGCCTGGTTCCCCAGGTTTTGAGTTAATGTCACGGTAGGGCCATGGATGCTTGTAGTAGTTCGAATCTACTTTAAACCGTAGGTCCCTGTCTAATATCACTGTAGAGTGTTGGGTGTAGTGCTGACAATCCTCCCCATAAAATGAATATATTTTCTTTCTAGAAATCTGCTAGTAGGCATACGACTTTGAACCACCATGGGGCTGTAGCGCCAATGAAGAAGAAAAAAAAGATGTTAAGTTATTTAGCACTTTTGTGCAATTTAATATTTGTAACAACTCTGATATAATTAAATGGTAGATATTTCCAGGTTCAGTTTAATATGAAATATTCCGAACTTGTTAAAAAATTAATAACTATAACAAAGGCTTGGCCCACCATGGGACTGTTGCGCCAATGAAGAAGAAATATTTGCAAAAAATGCAAGGTGCTTTTTTAAGCTGTTAAAGAAAAGTGACTTAAATTCGTTGCATGTGATGAATTTGCTTTTTCATATCCAACTTGTTGAAGAAATTTGAATTGCTGAAAATAATAATTTTTTTTTAATTTATACAAGATGCTAATAATATGATTGAGATTACATTTTTTTATAGACTGGTTATATTAATGCTTTCGAGGTTTATGTATATATATTAAAACAGGTTATAAATTGCTAAGTAAATTGACCGTAAGTATATTAAGTACTATATAACATTCATTCTAAGTATTCACACAGTAAGTAAATTCTAAGTACATAACGTTTCAATCTAAAACTGAAGTTAATAAACCTTAGGGGTAGTTTATTTTCTTATTGAATAGCTCAAAGTATTCTGGGAAAGAATATTTAAGTTTATTGTGAGTTTTAAGTTCGGTAAAACACTGCCGGAGGAAAGATCAATAAAATGCCTGTGGAATTCATAGGTGCATTAACCTAACATAACTCGTTTACATTAGTTGAACATGCATACTCGGCAGTTTATTATCGTCACACTCTACTAGCTTTAATAATAATATTTATTAGTTTGATTATTTAAACACCTTTTTGTAATTAGTAGCACGCATACTTATAATTAAAATAATATCCTGAATAGCATGAATAGATTTTTAAAAATAATGTTATGCAATGTAAATGCCTTAATATTGGAAACACAGCAAGTAATTATTGTTTATAAATGAAAAACTTAATAAATGAAAAATTTATTTTAAATGAAATTAAATTTTTTTTTTTTTTTTATTAAATGAAAAATTTAATAAAAAATTATGTTATGTTATTTGAATCTATTTTATTATTACCAATAGATCATACAAATCAGCCGGTCAGTCTCGGAGGGAGTTTCCTACGCCAGTTTTTTGCAAGGAACCCCCAAAATCTCTCATGCTACGTCATCGGCCTCACAACAACTGCATCAAAATTTTAATACTAATAATACTAACAATACTAACCTAACCGCTGATTCAGCTCAAAAAGCCATGTATGTACTAACAGAAATCGTCAACCTCTTTAATATGTTTGGAGGACTTGACAATATCTATATGCAATTTAAAAACGCTTCTAACCCTTTTGAAAAAATGCAGCTCCTTTTTAAATTAATTAATTAATTGTTTTATTTTTTAATTACGCCATTCTTTTTTACTCTGCGTTTTATTTCTTTTCTACTAACACTGGACATACCTATGCTCACTGCTTTTTTTTTAATCAAGTTTTTTCTGCCATGAACTTTATTGTGCAGGATTAGGAGTTTTAGGCCATAATTGGCCAAGGTACTCTGTGCGTCGAATGATGATGATGATATCATACAAATAATTTAATAATTAAAAGTTATTAATTTTTTTATTCTTAACTTACTTGGGAAATAAATTATTCGTATTTTATTTTTGTATTTGTCAAATAACGAAATTAAAATCATCGCTACTTTTATTAAAAATACACATAGTATTAAAATATACCAATTAAAAATTGTTGAAATTAACTATCTTATGAATGCAGATCTTCTATAGAATATAAAACAGCTATACAGTGAAATAAATACTATTATTTGATCTTTGAGAATGTTATTCAATATTTGCAATAGCTATCTTTTAAATTAATGAATTGTATAGTTTGATGCTCGGATTCATTTTACCAATACTATTAAAAAAAAAGGAATCATTTTCCCACATGATGCAAAGGCAAATGAGATTCATCGATATAAAATGACTATTTCACTCTTCATTAGTCCAATGGACCTTAAGTGCGAAATGTATGAGTTTACGCTGTGAACTTGCAAAAGGCATACAAATGAAACTACGCTTCTATGGTCCATAAACAGCCTGCAACGAACTGCGTTTTATGATACATTTATTCCATTACAACATTATATTTATTGGCAAAAGCAGTCATTGTTGCACATTAATCTGCACGAATAAATTGTCAAAGAGTGCTGGAATCTGTTATCAAAGGCCCTTGTAGATCCAACCATCTGTCGCCATAGAAGTGCAACTTGTTTGCAAATACTTTTTAAAGTAACAGATGCTACACATCGGGAACATCTGACAGATCTCGAAAATTTTCTATATGTATTTTTCCTAGCTCTCTTTTCATCAGCATGCTTTTTATGAGTCGAAAAATTTCATATTTACCAAATTTGCAATAACATGAACTATTACTTGATGGATCGCAGTTCGTGACATTTATATATCCTTTCAAGATCCATCTACATTATATTATTTAATTTGAGAACAATATAATCTATATAACATAGGTTCTTTGCCTGATGGAAGCAGATTTTATATTGGCTTGATGTTATACTGGAAGAATTTCAAACACAAGAATTATATACTAATCGTCCAAAATTCTCTATTTAATTTTTGTTTGAATTTTCTTAAATATAAATCATTGCACGTTGTTTTAAAATTCCTCCTTATAGATTATATTATTGATTATTTGTCCAAACAATTTTAATATTTACCAAATGTGCAAGATATAATATATATATATATATATATATATATGCATATTTTACCAAATGTGCAAATATTATTTAATTTGAAAACAATATAATCTATATAACATAGGATCTTTGGCTCATGGAAGATTTTATATTGGCTTGATGTTATACTGGAAATCAAACCTGAATTGTATACTAATCTTCCAAAATTTTCTATTTAATTTTTGTTTGAATTTTCTTAAATATAAATCATTGCTCGTTGTTTTAATATATATCTTTAGAGATTATATTATTGATTACTTTGTTAGATTATATTATTTTCAATGCAAATAAAATAGTGTTATATATATGCTCTCAAGATCCTATATATGTCTTGGACTGCAATCCATCAAGTAGTAATTCATGTTCTTGCAAATTTGGTAACTATGAGAATTTATTGGACTGGCTAAACATACTGATGATGACTTTTTACATCGAATTTATTTTATACCTGGAATCTTTTATGCTGTAATGCTTTCATGTTTTCTTAACACATTTTTCAGTGTACTTCTTTTTTGGGGACCTCATTTATTTTCTTTATAACAACAAAGCAGTGTGTTTTGAAATAACTGGTTTTAGATTCAATTATTATAATATTATTATTTTACGAGTATTTATAAATTAGAAACCTAATCAAATATCATTTAAACAATTATTCCTTAGTCCCATTCCCAAAGTACCTTTTAGATAACAGTAGGGCATAATGGATTACATTGCTTATCTGGTTTACTTGCGATACCAGAAATTAAGCTCTACATAATACATTTTGAGAATTAAATTATGTGTACAACATTATATTCCTACTAAGTGCACGGATTTGTTTAACTAATTTTGAATTATTAAATTATAATATTAAATCTTATTATTCAAGGCAAGACATATACGTATGAAAATCACAAAAAAATCGTGCTTTGCCCAGATTCATATAAACATTCATAATAATTAATTTGTAAGAATGTAATTATTTTATATCAAATGCATTAGACAATTAACAATATTTATTTTTTTAAATAAATGATTATTAAAATAAGCAATAATTACACGAGTAACATTAGCTGTAAATATTTTTAAATATTTGTAACACATATTCGCTTTGATTAAATATTTTATTTTAACATTAATCATCCCATTAATCATTAATATGTTTAATAACAGTTGTTTTTAAATCAAGATGGGTCATAATAATAAAAAAGGATATTGACACACACATCAATATCAATTGGGATTTAAAATTAAGGAAAAAAGTACTATTATACAGTCAAAATATATGCCTGGTACATTTTTATAAATACAACATACGAAAAACTTACGTATTGTATAGCCCTCGCTATTATATTTACATCTACAAAAGTGGCATATTTGGCGGTTTGCAGTGTATGTGTGTGGGCGTAACTTACATGTATATGGATTCAAGAATCATCCGTTACTGCTTAGCTATATAGACATGATTATATATATATATGTGTGTGTGTTCCGTGTTCATACAGGAACATTTAAAGGATTCACTCTCTTAAAAGACGGTAATGCTGAACCACACGAAGCATACCTTTGTAATGAGAATCTTTGAGTATGGTTGACCCAGAACATTAAATCAGATTGAGCATGTTTGAGGAGATCTAGAAAGACATTATCCTTCACTTATCCCATCCACTTCAAAATCTTCAAGTTATTTGAACTGCCTTGATACAGCAGTGGACTCTGCGTCTAACTGAATTAATTAAACCCATCATTTTGAGCAGGGTACAGCAGTGCCGTGTTAGTAGTGATCACACTCCATGTTGCAGTTGACAATAGTGTATTAAAAGTCACTTTGTATGTTCCCAGTTTGTGTATTTTCAATACAAAATAATGTGATGGTTCTTCACTTTGGATCTTATTTGTAAAGCATTATTTGATTAACGTTTTTATTTAAATCCTATCTGTAAGTTTTAATGAATAGAAATTTCACATTCACAATACGTTTGATTTTCCATAATTTTTTTAAAACCATTGCATTTTACACACACCCACACACAAATCTTTGAATCGTTAATACTTACAAGTGATTCGTGAAAGTCCTTGCAAGAAAAGATTTAAACCATTCCGGTAAAATAAATAGGGATGAAAAGGGTCTTTGTGAACATTTTCTATTTTGTACTGTTGATAAAAGATACTCACTAAAAGGAAACTTCAAAGCATCTTGACTAAAAGCAGTGCAATCAATCATTTAGTGGTTCACAGTGTTAAGTAAACGTCACGAAGATGGGTTTTTATGGAGATAAAAGTAAATACTTTTTTTGAACACATACGCAGAAAAAAAAAAAGTTTTAATACAAAAATTGGAAAGGGAAAAATATATACTTTTAAAATTTCTATTCAACTAAAAATTTGTTGCTTTAAGCAAAATTTTAAATAATTTCCTCAATTCAATATATATTATATGTTTATATTAGGTAAAAAATTTTAAAATCGCTTATTATGAAATTTTGAAAGTGACATGCCAAAAGAAATAAAAAAAGTTTTTATATTAATAAGTATTTCATTTAGGATAATATATGATTAATTAAAATACAAAAAAAAAAAAAAATCACTAAATTAAAAAAAAAAAGAAGACTTTTGCTTACAATAATAAAGTTGAAATTATAATATTCATGATTGAATGCTAATGTAGGAGAGTTAAGAATATTTGTGAGGGAATAATAAATAATTTATAAAATTTGTATTTAACTGTTTCTTTTTTTTTTTTCATAAGATTATTTTAGATGTGTTTGTATTTTTTTTTATCAATCTTACATTTTAGCGAATACTTGAAGTAACAAGAATTTATTAAACTATAAAAAATATTTCTTAAATTCAAATTAATGCAAAAATACAGTATTTTTTTTTTTAAAAAATAAGTATTAAAAATTTGTTTACAGTGATGGTAAATTTTGCTAGTCGGTGAAATATAGATATTCTTAAAAACTAACAAAATCTTATTTTCTAAGGGATGCATTGATATGCGAGTGTGCTTAAATTAATTCCATTCATGTGTTAGTATAATATATATATGCAAATAACTTCCTTTTCTCGAGATGTCTTTTGTACGTTAATAACTTTCAACACATTGAAATTTTAAAATATTTTCCTCTGAAAATTACGAATTTTGTATAAAATGTATGTGTTTCTAAAAGCTTTTAATTCAATCTTTCTAAAGAATAAATGGAAGGAATGTTAATAATTTGAAAATATTTCATAGAATGTATAACCAACAAAAATGTGTTTTTATTAAGATATAAATATAATAAGAAATATTTTATATGACATTGAATGTAATTTATTGTAAATGGATGCAATTTAATTTTTATTTTTTAAGAAATAAAGCAATAGTAAAAAAACTGATTCTTTTTTTTTTTTGTCATGTAAGTATACATAATCAGGTATAATTAATTTACTGATAGAAAAGAAATACATTTTGCCCTCCATTATTCGAATTTAATTAGCTATTACAAATATGCAAGCCACGCAAATATTTCAGAAAAACATTTATTCATTTATAATTATAATTACTGTTTTTATTATTTAATTGTAAAAATTAATATCTATATATTGTAAGAATGAATTATTGTTTTACTTATTTTACTGATAAACCTAATAACACCGATTAAATATTTTAATAAAACGAAATACTTGACCCACTATCAAAAAATGTTTTAAAATTTTAAAACTCATATGTATAAATTATTTAAATGATATACTCGTTCATCTAATCCAGTGATTCTCAAAAGGATTCGATAGAAAATTTTCCAAGTGTGCCTATGGTATTGAGAAATTTGTGTCTAGATATAAAAATTAACATATCTTTTTTTCTTCCCAGCTTTCCTGTTCAAAGACAGCTTCGATTGTAAACAACTTTTCGATTGCTTTTCATTTATTTTAGTTACATAAAAAGTGTCAAATAGCGATAATGCGCCAAATAATGCTTTCGAGAAACTAGGAGAGGTGGTTTTTATGGTTGACTACTATATATGTTAATGTCTAGGTGATTTTCATAGTTAAAAGAAATTTCAATTGCAGTCTATGAGACTAAACCGTCTGAAAGTTGTGGATTGAGGGTTAAACATAAAGAATTGCCTTTTGAAACCTTCTTTAGAAGAAGAATGCGTGTCAATCTAAAAAAAAAAAAAAAAAACTTTTGAATATTTTACAATTTTTTAACGCAATATTTATGTGAATTAAGATTTTTTTTTTTTTCCTGGCCACAATTAAGCGCAAGAGGATAGGAAATCTTCAATGAAATGACTTGAAAATGTAAATTTAGCTTTCAAATATATGCCCAAACTTCAGGAATGACAAAATGCCAAGAAATTCATATTCATGTTTCTCAAAAACACAAGAATAAAAAAAAAAAAAATTCAAGTTGGTTCATTTTATTTTTTATCGCATTATTTTTTTCTGTTATATTTGACTTAATTATTATTACATATTTCTCAGAAATTCGCATATAGTACGTCTACAAATATTTATAGAATTTTAAATGCTATCATACTTCAAAAAGTTTGAGAACCACTGATCTAACCAATCAAATAATAAAATAATAAATTAACAAGAAAAATAACAATTATAATAATAAACAAGAACAAAATTAAATAATAAACTAATCAATAATGAATAACAAAATTCAAATATATATATATGGCTGCATAATAAAAAATAGATAATGAAATATTTACAATATATATCAGTTATCATCATTATTATTATTATGATTCAATTATTCTATTATTACTATTAAATTATTATTATAATGCATTATTTTATGTCTTTTAATGAAATACACATAATATATTTCATTATTTCTTCATACAAAAAGTCACATCTTTATAAAATGGAGGGTACCAAAGTGCAAAAGTTTCTATCTACTCCATGAAGAAAAGCAATTACCGTCCGCATTAAAAATAGAATTTTAATCTATTTTGTGTTTAAGATACTTTTAAAGCATGTTTAGATTTATTATAATTAAGAAGCATATTTTTGAAAGTTGGAAGATTAAAACACGATCCTGAAAGTTTAATGTTTTCTTTTTATGAGGTCCCACTTTACACTTCATTAAGAATTTAATTAATTTCCTGCAGCCCTCTGTTCATAATGTTCTGCTGACGAGGCAGTAGTAAAAAGTAACTGTAAAGTAGAAATGATATTACCTGTTAATATCAACTTTAATTTAACATAATGTAAAATATCAGCTTTTAGTAAAGTAACGGAAAATGTTTGCACAGTTAATAATAATTTTAGATGAATTTTAATCTTCTTTAAGGTTTATGGACACCTATTTCAGCGTGAATAGTTAACGGCTGCAAACAATGATTAAGATATTTTTAGAAAAAATAATAAAATAAATTTAAACTTTCACAAAATATCACACACTATTATATATGCAGTGCAAAAATACTTATTAAGGATTTCATTGTTTGAATATGAGACAATTGGAATATTTTGATTTATTATCTCATTTTAAAATAATTTGAAACTTTTTAAAAATTAATGAAACAGTATTTGATTGCTTTAAATTTTTTATTTCGCATTTTTTTTTTTTTTATTTATACATAATTTAACTGTCAAGCTAATATATTCTTTGTTGTATTTTAACTATTTAGTTCATATATTTTAAGCTTTATGAATTATTTGATTTATTTACAAAAACTTATTACAAAGCAAATTGAAGTTGATTTGTTTCAAGTACCAAGTTAATTCTTCCATTTTACTTAAAATAACAGCATTTTATAGTTGGTAGCAATTGTTTTGTATAGAGTTATTTATTTATTTCAACAATTTATTTTTTCATATTGTCCCAATATAGGAAATTAATTTTATTGAAATAGGCAACAGTAAGCATACACTAAAGTACATGGTTGAAAGACAAAATATTCTTAACACTAAAGTTTTTGCTAAGGTTTGCAAATCCTTTCAATAAAATGTGATCGATATACATAGAGAAAAACAAAAGCTTGATGTATAAGGGGTTGGATATTTTATGTTTAAAAAATAGAGAAAAATATTGTAATGAATTGTTGTAATAAATATTTTAACAATTTTTAATGAATTGTTGTAATAAATATTTTAATAATTTTTAATGAATTGTTGTAATAAATATTTTAATAATTTTTAATGAATTGTTGTAATACATATTTTAATAATTTTTAATGAATTGTTGTAATAAATATTTTAATAATTTTTAAGGAATTGTTGTAATAAATATTTTAATAATTTTAATGAATTGTTGTAATAAATATTTTAATAATTTTTAATGAATTGTTGTAATAAATATTTTAATAATTTTTAATGAATTGTTGTAATAAATATTTTAATAATTTTTAATGAATTGTTGTAATAAATATTTTAATAATTTTTAATGAATTGCTGTAATAAATATTTTAATAATTTTTAATGAATTGTTGTAATAAATATTTTAATAATTTTTAATGAATTGTTGTAATACATATTTTAATAATTTTTAATGAATTGTTGTAATAAATATTTTAATAATTTTTAATCAATTGTTGTAATAAATATTTTAATAATTTTAATGAATTGTTGTAATAAATATTTTAATAATTATTAATGAATTGTTGCAGTAAATATTTTAATAATTTTTAATGTCTTGTTGATGGAATATATCTATTATTGTCTTTGTTCTTTTGCTTGCTTTTAAAGAACTGTAAAGAATAAAATATAATTAAAAAAACAATGATTTATTATACTTATGGAAGGTTTTATCAATCTTAATTTTTATAAAAAAACACTCAGTGACTAAATTTGAAATACGAAACATATTCAAAGATTTAATATTGAAAACCAATAAAAAGAATAAAACATTGTACACATATTTAATAAAAACTACTGATTTAATTTTATAGAAATATTTAAATTAAAAAATATAATTCTAACACATTGTTAACTAGGCGATGCACCAACTGTCATGTGAAAATTGATTACGCAATTCGAGTAATCGTATTAAAAAATTTGAAAGATTTCGTATTCAATCATATATCTCTAATTAAAACAAGACATTAATCATAACCAATCTTGTGGTACTTCTTTAAACACAAGAGTTTTAAAGGATCGCTGCATATAGCTTATGATCAAAATTAAAGATTTAATATAAAACAAGTAATATAAAAAAAAATTTTAAAGTCAATTCCTACTTTTTTCCCTCTATTGTAGAAAGTCCTTTATAAATAATTTTCATTCATTTTTAAAGTTTATCTGGCGCCATCTATTGGTGGATATATGCAACTTAAATCTGAAAGAAACTAAAATTAATTAACTTAATTTAATGAATGAATTAATATTTGGAAGAACTGTATTAACATCCAATGTCATCCCCCACAAGTTAAAAAAAATGTATTTGAACTTGAGTGGATGAATAAAAAGTATTTTATTGACAATTGAAAATTTGAACAAGATATATATAGGGAGAGTGTGAGCTAATAGAAGGAATTGAAAAACCAAAAAAGAACAATCTTTTAACATATTTTAATAAAGCTAATGATTTAATTTTTAAGGAAATATTTAAATTAAAATTAATATATAGTTTAAATAACCAGCAATTCCTAGCTGTAGCAAATATCGCTTCTGTGAACCAAAACAATGCACCGCTCCTGTGAACCAAAACAATGCAATGATGTGGAAGCCGGAGATTACAAGATTTTGGAATCTCTTAGTATCAATCATCTATCTCTAAGTGAAAGAAGACATTCCTCACTAACAATCCTGTGGTACTTTTGCCAATACAGCGAGAGTTTTAAAGTATCACTGTATATAGTATATGATCAAAATTAAAAGATTTAATATAGAACAAGTAATATAAAAAAAACTTTTTTTTAAACTCAATTCCTATTTTTTTTTTCACTATATTGCAGAAAGTCCTTTATAAATAATTTTCATTCATTTTTTTAAGTTTATCTGCCGCCATCTATTGGTAGATATATGCAACGTAGATTCTAAAAAAACTAAAATTAATTAATTAAATGTAATTAATGAATTAATGTTTGAAAACACTGCATTAACATCCAGTGTCCTCCACTACAAGTTAATAAAAAGGTATTTGAACTTGAGTGGATGGATAAAAAGTATTTTATTAACGATTGAAAATTTGAACAAGATATATATAGGGAGAGTGTGAGCTAATAGAAGGAATTGAAAAAAAAAAACAAAAACTTTTAACACATTTTTAATAAAAACTATTGATTTACTTTAAAGAACATATTTAAATTAAAATAAATAGTTTAAATAACTAGCAGTACCTACCTGTAGCATATGTCACTCTTGTGAAGCAAAATATACATTCAGTGTTAATTCTATCATTTAACAGTTAAAAATGTAAATAAAATTATTTAAAATACCTTAAAACCAAACAGCCTGACATTGCCAAAAATATTATGTATAACATTTACATTACATTTGTTTTTATTTATAACATTTACATGATAATTGATATTATAAGAAAAATTCTCTATTATTTTGTTTTCATTACGAAAGTAACAAGTCCATTTGATCCTTTTCCTAGAAAGATTATAATTAATCTCATCTTACACGCCATGCCTATTTGATCACAACAACTGATAGGCATCTATTAATACACACGAATGCCTAATGAAACGTTACAAGGTAAAATCCTTTTGTTAAACCTGTCGATGCTATTCTAATGTCCACTGAAGCCAGCATTGTCTAATTAAACTTGAATTCAAGTTCCGTTTCAATGTTTTGGTTTCATTACCTTTAATGCAATGATATTATGTCAACCGTGTTAAAATAGCTAGCTATAGTAATGCCTGTTGTTGGGTTAATTTATACCTGTTCACCTTTATATTGACGTTAAGGGTAAGGAATTTGCATTTGCCTTGTATAGGACATTTCATTAAATTTAAAGCAATGATAATCTGTCCACTGTGTTAAAATAGCTGCCTTCAACAATGTCCTGTTGTTGGGTTAATTTATACCGATTCTCCTTTCTGTTGAAATAAAATTTGAGAGATTTACATTTGATGTTTCTGATGTATTTGGTATATTGATTTGATTTGAAGCAACAAGGATGTTTTTGATAAAACTCTACAAATGACTGGAGATTAACTTTTGTCATGTATAGGATGTTTCATATAACAGGAGGATGAGGGAACAAACAAGCGAATGTAAGGACACCTGTTTAAATACATTTTGTAAACTTCATATTATATGACAACGTACACAACAGTAGGGATTTAGCTCAAATTCATTGCAGTGACTATTTTCAGCAGCAGAAATGAGGTAAATTCTACAGCATTTGTGACAATATAAGTAAAGTATCTCTCATAGATGTTTAGATTGCCAGGTGATAGGTCTTCCTATGTTTTCTTCCATGAAAAATGCGATCAATTAGCCCTAAACGTTCTCTCAGAGGCCTATACTCGTGGCTTAAATTAGCTATAATCCATGGCAGTCACTACTTTCAGAAACGAGGTAATTTGTGAACCTTTGTGACAATAGAAGTAAAGTATTTCTCATTTACAATTAGATTGACAGGTGATAGGGTTTTCTGTGTTTTCTTCTTAAACACATAAAAATTGAATCAGTTACCCCTAAAAGTTCTCCTAGAAGTCTATGCTCGTGGATTAAATTAACGGTAAACAATGCCCACCGATAATGAGCAACAGTAAATAAGAATATCTGAATTATTCTCATAATTACTCTATCTAATGTTTTCAAGCAAGATAGTTTTTAATTTTTTTCCATTTTTATTTAAATCGGAAGAATAAAAGATTACATTTTTACAAATTTCACTTCCTTTCTGTCAAATATTTTGTTCATGTTTTATTAAAAAAATTGGTTATGTTTTATTAAAAAATTTTAAACATTCTATGAATCAATTTTAACGGTTATAATAATAAATGAAAATAGATGGTCTATTTAAAATTCGTTGTTTTCAAATGTAAGATTCTTTGATCGGAGCCCAATGTTTATTAGAACAGTAGATATGTAGTAGATTTATCCTTACTAATGATATATGGAAGAGTATGTGTTAAATTGTAATCATATTGGGACGTCACAATATTGAACGGACAACTACATGGATCTAGAGGACCACAGATTTATTTTGTCCACCTTAAACCATTGGAAGGACTTTCAGTATTTATCGACCCTATGCCCTGCATTTGCAAGAAACTTTTCTTTTCATTTCTATTATATTTTGAACAGGGCATCTTGGTGTGTCCTATGAAAACAACACGCTATCCACTAGAATGCTTCAAACTCAATTATTATAAATAAAAGTTAGTACCGATTTCAAAATTCATAGGTATATATATTTTTGATTAGTTAAAAAATATAAAAGAACAGTTCTTTAAATTGATTTAAAATAGGTATTCTAACTCTCAAAAGTAAAATAATATAGAATAATGACGTTTTCATTAATATGATGATGTTTAGAAGGGTAATTGCTAAGAAGATTAAATACTTACTTTGTTGATTTTTCCCCCATCACATTTGATGAATTTATACCAGTTATGAAAAAAAGTCGAATAATTTCTTTTGAGTGTTAAAGTAGAATTTCAAATATAAATTTAAAAACACAATCAATTTTAAACAAAAAAGGTTTATGGTAGCAAAAGTAACATGCAACCATAAATAAGGAAGCAAATCATTAATCAATAAAGTTTGCAGAGAAACATTTTCATTCCCCATAAGTTCTAAATTCTTCATAAAAAGCTATCCTCATAATTGAATATACGAATAATCAATTAATAATAATTTGAATTGCCCAAATGTCGAACAAAATACCAAACAAAATTAAACATTTGTTTTTATTGTACTTTAAAATCTGATATTTTCTTCTAAAGTCCATAATTAACGAATACATTTTTCATACGAAAGACCTTTTCAGTGTTCGTAAAGCATTTAATTAAATGTATGATTTGTTTTCTAAACTTTATTTAATAAATCACAGAAATTCTAAAACGACAAAATAAGATATTTTAAATATAAATTTAATTATTATAATAATCATAAGTAGTGATCAAATTAATAAATAGATAAAGTAAATACTTGTAGGCTTTTGCTTTAAATATTTATAAACACGAGTCAGTGCCCAAGAGTATTATAATAAATGAATTATTTAAATTCAAATACAAGTTTTAATTCCGATTCACAAATATTGTCACTTCTGATAAAAGCTAGTGAAAAGTTTCTAAAAGGCCTCGAACCAATTGATTTACACATAAAACTACATACTTATTAGGAAGATGAGGAAAATGAAAAAAATAATAATTTTTATTTAAAAAAGTATTTGTTGAAATGAACTAGAATGAACTTGAATTAACTAGATGAAATAATTGTTTATGCTTCAAAATTAAATCACACAGATACATGCTTTTATATAAGCATATAATTCTATTTATTATTAATACATTATTTTTTAAATATTTATTCACAAAAATTTCATTGCGATCAATAAAATCATTTTGAAAAAAAAAACTTGAAATCTGATAAATTATGCATATATGTTATAAAAAATATATGCATTAATGTTGTTGTGTTGCAAATTCGGTATTGTTGTTATTTAAAAACATTTAATACTATATTGCAAAAAAAAAAATATTAATGTAAATAAAAGGGTTTTTTTGTTGTTGTAATGCAGCTGGTGAACCCTTAGACAGTTTGGTCTTGGATGTCTTAAGGCAAGCGCTGCACAGACGTTACTCACTTTGCATTACCCAGGAGGCGCGTGTAACTTGAAGATAAGCCACGGACGCGGAGTAACAATGCACCTCGCAAGGCTCTACGGTCCTATTAGGGACCGGGACCTACGGTTTAAAGTGGATTCGAACCACTACAAACCTCCATGGCACCGCCGGGACTCGAACATGAAACCTGTGGTACCGAACGCCAGAGTTGTAAATAAAAGTATATATCGTAAATTAAAAAAATGCATTTTTTAATTATCCTCACAGTTTGTTAATTTCAAATATTATAAATTATGTTTTAGATAATAGGTACAGAGACTATATTTGCCCTATTCTTGCTGACTCACTGGCTCATATTCAGTTGACAGGTTACAGGAACTCAGTTAATTCAGAAACGAGATGACTTGCCGAGTAAAATATCTCGCACAAACAATCAGTCTTTTTCTCCATTCCTCAATCCTGTACCAAATGCCTAAATTAAAGCTGGAACATCGGTAGGTCTCATGTGAAACACAAACAGTCATGATGAGCGTTAAAAGAAGACAGTAACTTTCGAGGATTTAGGAGTAACTGCCCGGATTTCAGATTCGCATGGAAGAAAGTCCTGGAAATCTCCCACCTCTATATGAAATGCTTTACACATATTGTTATAATCACTGACAGCAGAAATTACAATAATACCACCAGTAGAATAGAACGTCAGCTCTCCCCTGAACGCTAGCTGCTTTAGTTGTTACTGGGCCCAAGTCGACCCAACAATCAGTCTGGCCGGGAGGATTGTTCCTGTTGGTTTCTAGCATAACTTAAATTACATACGAATGCGGATGTATGTAAGTGGAACACAAGACTCCCAGTTATAAAATAAATTAATAGTTTAAAATAACTGTATTAGAGTTATTCAAACTAAAAAGTAAAAAATAATTGTTAACATAAGAATAAAATGACGGACGAGAAAATGAATGTCACTGTTCTAAAAGCGTGGTGCTTTGTATGACATTTTTAAATTAACTCTGCATTTCGGAATGAAACTAGTGAAAAATTATAACGATTGATATCGAGCACCCCACGCTTTTAGAACAGTGACATTCATTTTTCTCGTCAGTCATTTTATTCTTATGTTAACAATTATTTTTGACTTTTAAATTTGAATAACTCTAAAAGCGTGTTTTTTTAGTTTTTTAAACTATTAATTTATTTTTTACTTTTTAGTTGGATTAACTCTAAAAGCGTGTTTTTAGAGTTTTTAAACTATAACATTTAAATGAGATCACGGTAGGGAGGACTGGTCCCTACAATAATTTAATTGCCAGTAAAACAAAGGCTAAATGCGAATATGTCGTAACAGCCAGGATTCGAATAGGGAATCTCCTAATCCGTAATCAGGCGCGTTATCCTATGTGCCACTGTCCCACGTAGGTTAGAATGTCTGAAAGATGTCTGTAAATGATTCTTTGCAGCTTAAATAATGTGTATGAGGAGAAACAGATCTCCAGGGGAAAAATTATCGCCGATCAAGATGACTTTTCAAAGGCTGTGTTTTTAACCACTAAACCTGGCGATCTTAATCATGATGGATAATAAACTTATCAAAATATTTTAGTGTTGTCGGTCCTTGTTAAGCCTACAACGTTTAAATTAAATCGAATCTCTTAAAGTATGGCAAAATCGAGCCCAAAGAGTCAGTTACATACATACAAACATACAGGTGAAACTAATAAAAGCTTATTAAAAACCTAATGATGCATTACATGTCAAACTTTTATCGTGTTTGATGTTAATATAAAAGTGCATTTCCACTTTCGTATCTTAATGTTTACTAAATTTCATACTTATTTTTCTTAGTTAAAATAATTATTTTTTTTCGAAAATTTATGCTCAAATAATTTAAATATTTTTACGTATACTTCAACTAACATAATATAATGCTCTTTGTATATTATTCTACTGTGCATATGTTTCAGCTTCAATGACCAATGGGCTTGTGTAGCAATTGGCTCAATTAATCTTTTCTTTATTGCTGTTTGAGCAGTCTGAGGAAATATAGCATATTCTGTTTGCAGATTGATTTATTATTAGAGATTTTCCATCAGCCATTCCCTGTTATGGAGTGATTTGTTATTTACTCTAATAATTAGTAGTGAAACAGATTATTTAAAGTCTTTTTCAAATGTTTTTAGAAATGTTTTATATAAAATTACAGACTTTATTTAGATTTACAATATGAAGTACTAGAAAACATGCAAAATAACCGATTGATATAAATCATTTATCGTTATTCACAGTATTTAATATTCATGACAATTACTATTAGCTACCTGTCAATTTAAAGGTTTACGGATAGTAAGAATCTACCATGCATTCTCACGAGAACTGATATATAGCAGACCTCACCCGAAAAGAAAAGAGAAATATTTAAATAAACTGGATCCACCATGAAATCGTACGAGAAATCTGTAGCAGACCGCTGCAGAGAGAAAAAGAGAAATGGTTAAATAAATTTTACTCGACATGTGTGGCAACAGTAGAGCGTTCCGTCGTTTTAAAAATTACAAGCTAATTAGTCATGGTTTGTTTAGCTGTAATTTAGGCTCGCGTTGCAGTGATTGTTTTGTTAGTTAGTAGTTAGTAGTCTGCTTTGCGTTGTACAAAATAAATGATATGTTCGTGATGTCTCTTCTGAATTCTAACATTACAATAATCATATGTTCACAATTTTTCGAAAGCCAAAAATTCTACTTTCGTGAAAGTTTCAAAGTTGTAGATATCGGAAACTTAACTAACACATTCCGTCTTAAAAGGTGAATACACCCATATAGAGCCATAATGTGTAGTCGGATGAGGGTAACTTTCCCAGAAAATAGCCTGTAAGTAACATTTAGACAAAATGAAATGGCGGTATATTAAATACATAAACAATTGTGTTTCTCAATCATTTATTTTGAATGCGAGATTAAAATGCTTTTGTTTAAAAAATTTGTAAATTTCCTTAACTTTAATAAAATAATTAATATTTAAATTCCTATATAATAATATGTAACAAAAGGAGAAAATGGACTGTGAAAATTACGTGGCAAAGAACGATAAAAACAAATTAATTAAACAATTGAGAATCGTTCACATTCACTTTCAAAATATTTGAAATATAAATGTGATTGCTTATGTGTTGTGGATTAAACAGCAGATGATGGGCAAAACAGCAGTTTTATAAGAATTAAATATCTGCAAGTTTGTCTCAGTAAAAGATTTTGACATTTAAAATGATGCTTAAAAGGGTAAGAAACTTGTAAAGGTTAGCGAAATAAATGGAGGGATGTTTCTCTATCATTTGTATAGTTTCTTCTCTATTTCTCTATCATTTCTATTCTTTCTTCTCTTCTCTATATAAAGGAAGGATTCTACGAAATAAAAATCGTAAATTATGACTTCAATTATAATTAATAAGCATTTTCAATTTCACTACCTTATAATAAAAAATACAATTTAAGATATACAACTTGAAGCAGTATAAAGAGTTATCTAATTGTGACAATGATTAGTAAATGTAGTAATGCCCGACTCATGGCTCAGTGACAACGTGCGCCACTGGAGAGCATAAGGGATTGACACTGTTTCAAAAAACGAGGAGTCTGTATAGCATTTGTGATGTTCAGCATCTTGCCTAGTTAATCGGGCTACCTGATGGGAGTTTCCGAATACAATACATAAATTCCGGGTAATTTCCTCTAGAAGTCCTCCCGGAAATCACTGCCACTCCTACTCCAGCGTCACGGAGCCAAGTCAGACTTCTACCTACGGATGCTTCATCACAACAGAGTTGTTGCCCCCTTTTCCTCCGTCCATGGTTTGTTTTGATTTGTCGTTCTACGGTCATCTTGTGCACACTTTAGGCTAAACAGACCGGGATCTACAGTTTAACGTGGATTCCAAACCACTCACAAACATTCATGCCACTGCCAGGATTCGAACTTGAAGCTTGGGATACCAAAGGCCAGAGCCTCCATCCATGAGACCACACGAGTTCTTGAACTCTATCTAGATGTTGCTGTCTACCAAGTGGGATAAAAAACAACAACAAAAATGTAGTAATACATAGATGTTGCAAGTTTTTCCAAGAGAAAGTACTACACGAAATGAATAGGCCAAAAGGACTTGGTTTTATTTCTATCCACTACAATATGTTACATAGTATCGCATAGATTAAAAAATTTTCCAGTTCTGTACCACAGAATTCTTTCAGAAATTATCTCTATCAGATATAATTACCACAGCTTCTGAATGGTCGAAGATCTAACTCTTATCTGCTCTGAGATACACAATATGGGAGGGGTAAATTAGCTTGGAAGCATTTAGTGAGCGGAAACAAATTACCATAATTTCCTGTCCTTAATCTATAGTATCGAACAAGTGCAGGAGTAATTTTTTGTCAATGCATCTTCTTTGATGTATTATTTACAAATAAGTTCTGCTTTTGTACTCATGGCATAAAACTAACTAAATGATTTACAGCTTTAAACAGCGTTTATGATCCAACAATTTTATACAAAAAATTATATTGTAAATTTAAGATAGCAGTAAATGGAAAGATTTGCATTTTAAAAACTGTGAATAAAATTTTCAAGAATGATGAAAATGTTGATCAGTATCACAATTAATTATTAATTTGATCTTCTGTAAAACGTTTTTAATTTCTTATCTATAGCTTCATTCCACACCTTTTTCATTCAATAGCCTACACCTTTGAAAACAGTGTGTCATATTTTATAAAAGTCCTCACAGCTGTTATGTTTCTTCGTTATATTTAGAACATTATTTATTTCTCACACAGAATTTTATAATTTTTTTTTTTGCGGGGGAGGGGGAGAGCTTTTATCAATTTTTTTTTTTGGCTAACATGCTTTTTAGTGGTTGCGCAGAAGATCTACCTCCCCGTGGTGCACCTGGTAACAATTTTTAGTGGCTAAAAGATCTGCAACTTGGCATATTTGTTAGATTAATGAACTCTGTTTCAGCATGTTTTGTTGTATTATTTTGTTGTTGTTGTATGTTTTTTTTTTTTTTGTTCTTTTTTTTTACTGTAACTGTTTATAATCTGCCATTAGAAATAATAAAAAAAATGCTTTTTAGGTGGCAGCTTTATATATTTCATTTTTATGTAATTTCTGCAAAAAATGTACACATATTAGTGCCACAGATGGTCCCTATAATGTGCAAGCTACCAAATAAAGCAGAACTTACTTAAGACATCCCTGCTGTCTGCCTTTGTAGAGTTCTATTGAAATGCTAAGAATCCACAGCTGTCCAGGAAATTGCTGAGTTTATTTCTGCTGATTATCACTTCAAAATAAGATTATTTACTGAAGATATTTTATGTCCAGTCGGAACATTTCCGGATTGATATAGATCGATATCGCTGAGAAAAGAAATATCATAAAAAAAGAGGGGCGAGCTAATATCTGCTTTTGATTCAACTAAAAATAAATTCTGTTGCTGCTTTATATTGGGTCAACAAAAAATAATTTCGACTTTTCATTAAATTAAATTGTAAAAACCGAACGTACTTTCTTGTCAGACCAATACATACTGAAATGAGTAATAAAAACGAATTAGTATTCTATGACATCTATTATGACATTTGCTTTGTCGCCATTTTTGTCTTTGCCTAGGTAGATATTTGTTTTTTTTCTGGAAGATAACATCTACTGGCAACATTTAATTCCGCATTGCACTTTTCCAAATAACGAGCTATTTTCTGATATGCCCATTCAGTTTCTTCAAAGTAAATTATCTCTTATAATCAGAATAATTAGTCATAATTAGATAAGATTAAAAACCAATCATAGAAGCAACTTTTGATTTATACATCTCTGCTACACATAATCCTCAAGTTAGCAATTCAAATTCACCTTTTTTTTCATTTCAAATCCATCCTTATAAAAAAATTAGGCTATGTGCAAATATGTTATGTTTATGAATATATATATATATATATATATATATATGTTTATATGTGTAGCCGTGTTAGGGAGGATGTATGTTTGAATATGCATAAGCCTATATACTGGTTACAAACATTAATCTGTATCTATTTGAGTGATCTGATTATGTATGTAAGCTCAGCTACAAGTGTATATTAACTACATCTATATGAATATAACAGTGAATATATACGTATATGTCTATATAAATGCCCGAACATATGTAATCATCAGCCCTAAGTAATGAAAAATGCAATTACACAATCAATTTCGTATGCATTTATAAAAAATATGTGAGTTATGCTTTCTTCCTCATATGTACAGTGTTTGTGCTTGTAATGTATATATACGATGTACATTTGTACAAATATATATATATTTAACGTATGTGTGCATATAACGTGTTTATGTACGTTTGTATGCCTATACATGTGAAGTTTGTACGTAGGCTTATATATGTTGTTGTGTATGAGTGTAATGCTTATACATCCATAGGAATATTTATATTTTCTATGCTCATTTATACAATAATGGGAATATTGTGGCATGTATGTATGTATGTCTGTATGTATGTAACGTATGCGTTTATGCATATCTGCTAGTATATATGTTCATATTTAAGTACATGTGTAAATGCAGGGATGTATACACTATATATGTAATGTATATGTATACACTCTCTTACATGTATATGTATAAATATTTGTATATGCATGAATATTTTATACACATATGTACAGTGTACATATATATGAACATGGAACATATACGTGCATATGCTCATACTCATACGAGTTAGAATATTTTAGCTGTAATTTTTTTTTCTTTGGTGGTTCGTTATATACAATCAGTATAAAACAAACCCTTTATACAAAATAATCTGTTGAGTTTACGGTAATTTGTTTCTATTTTCACTCCCTTCGAAATTTAAATAAATGTTATTCAAATTTGTTAGCAAAGGAACAGATGTTTTTTCCCTGAATTTATATAACCTTATTTTGCTTGGGTAACCTAGTTATTTCACATATGTTGTGTAATGTGTTGAATAAAATCTGTGCTTAAATTTTTCATTAATAATTTCATTGTAATTATTTCTAATAAAATTGAAACCAACAATTTGAATAAGATTACACATATGTTTGCAAATAATATATATATATATTAGCACCTTTGTGTGTATGTGAGCAATTATGCATACATACATGCTTTCATGTACCCATGTATGTATATGTGCAAGAATTTAAATATGTGTGTATTTAAAGAAAAATATATAGAGATATCCATTTAATGGATATATTAAAATCGCTTATTATATGTTAGTTAGTTAATTTATTTTTAAATAAACAAAGTGAGCTTATTTAAGAATAACAGTTCACTTTATTAATATAATCTATAAAAATTTTCTTTTGGCAAACAAATAAAAAAAAGGAAATAAACTATTGTTGAGAGACGCAATTCAATTAATTAGAAAACTAACTAAACTAGTAAAACTCCATCCTTTGCACAGAAGCAGTGAAACTTTATTACTCTTGAACTTGCATGGGGTACACTAATCCTCTAATTGGGTGCATTAATTCTGGCCTCACCAACTGCGTCGGAGACATTGGTCTAGAAAGAAAAACAGAAGGTTTCCCTAAAGAAAAAGGGCTGTGAATCTTCCAGTAAAAGCAGGTCATCGATTTGTTGCAAGGGAAAGGGAGAGAAAGAATGGATCTTAGGAGGTCAGCTGTGTTTGGGGCGATACTTTTTCATTGACGAACGCCAAGCGAACGAAAATCTAATAACTTGACTTGTCATTTGATTTGCCCCCGTGGCACTTGATGTCCGTGGAATTGTGTCACACATGACCAAACGCGGCCTGAAAAGCTTCGGAAGTGATTTGTCTTCATTTAATGTGACTCAAATATGTGCTTCTGAAAGAGCCATCCTTTTCTTAGCGTTTAAAAATCATGGATAATTGTTAATAGCTTGAGGATTCAAAGCAATGCAAATTATGATATTATAAGCCTTCCAAAATTTGTAAAAAAATGTTTCATAAAATCTCAATGGGCTTTCTTTACATTCTAAGAAAATACAACAAAATAATATTATATGATATCCACTGAGATTACTTTAATAGAAAGAATACTTGTGACCGTAACAATGAGGATGTCATACAATGCCTATTTATTAAAATTATTAAGAGACAAAAAGCACATTTGAAAGTCAACAGTAATTTAAAAATATTTTAGTCTACTGTGCCATAAATTAGTCTATGTAGTTAACGTGAAAATTGTTCTAAGTTTGACTCCTGCTGACGACACGCATTTCAATTAAAATTAGAAGAGACTCAATAAAGGTTGTGACAAAATGTCTTTTTTTTAAGACTGATTAATGAATGTCTTCTAATTTCCTCTTCAACAACATATAAAAAGAGATAGTAGTAGTAGTAGTAAAGGCACATAAAGAATGCTATTGATAAACTATAATGTCAATGAAGATATTTGTAAAATTACTAGAATATTTATAATAAAAACTAAAAACACGCTTTTAGAGTAAATCAAACTAAAAAGTAAAAAATAATTGTTAACATAAGAATAAAATTACTGATGAGAAAATTGATGTCACTGTTCGAAAAGCGTGGGGTGCTTTGTATTGCATTTTTAAACCAACTCTGCATTTCGGAATGAAACTAGTGAAAATTACAACGATTGATATCGAGCACCCCACGCTTTCAGAACAGTGACATCAATTTTCTCGTCAGTAATTTTAATCTTATGTTAACAATTATTTTACTTTTTAGTTTGATTAACTCTAAAAGCGTGTTTTTTAGTGCTTTTAAACTATAATATTTAAATGAGGTCCCGATACGGAGGCTGGAACTATAGTTCTTACAATAATTTAATTGTGAGTAAAACAAAGGCTAAACGCGAATATGTCGAGCCAGCCAGGATTCGAACAGGGAATCTCCTGATCCGTAGTCAGGCGCGTTATCCGTTGAGCCACTGTCCCATACAGGTTTGAATGTGTTAGGTACTTTCATTCTACATGGGTTAAATTGCTCTTCATAAGCTAAAATAAAATCACTAATCCTGGCGATCCTAATCATAATGAGATAATAAACTTATCAAAATATTTTATTGTCATCGGTCCTTGGTAAGCTCTACAAAGTTTAAATTAAATCTGATCGCTAAAATTAGGGGCAAAAATCGAGCTCAAAGGGTCAGTTACAAGCAAACATACAGGTGAACTTACAAATAAGAAATATTATGCTACTTTCTACAATAAGAAAGTAGCTTAATATTTAGAATATTAAAAACAATACTTGTTACAATCATAAAATGAAAAATTCCCATTAAATATAACCAACCGATACGTTTCAGTTCTTTTCCTCAAGAGAATGAGATCAATTGATTTTAATTTTAATTTTTAAATATTTAATTAATTAATTATTATTTTAATTATTGTAATATAATAAATATTTGATTTTAAATTATAAAATAAATATATCTTGAATAGGTTGTACTAAAAATGTTATCTTAATCTTATTTAATCATAAAGAAAATAGAATGCGCAGATGATAAGACTTCTATTATGACTTAAAATATTCATGATGACAATGTCTAAAATTTTAAGATTTTGATAAAAGTTTAGATTATATTTTCCAGTGTAGCTTAGCAGAAAAATAATCAGTAATCACATACTTTGTTAAAAGTATTAAATGATTTTAAAGTAAAAAATTCTACCTAACAATAACAATATAGTTTTAAAAAAATGGTTCAAATCAAGTAATCTTTATATATAAAAGTTTTATTACTATGTTTTTAAATACAGTTTGTAAGCTAATTATAAGTTTGCTATATATTATTTGAATTATAATTTCTATATTTTATTAATGCATTATTAATGTTTAATGCATTATGTTATTTGTTATTAATGTTAATTTGTTTTCAGGGGGAAAACAAATTAACCATTTTTTTTATTATTTTGCATTAAATTTTAAGCCAAAAAACCTAAACACAAACCAAATAATAATTGCAATGCTAAAATATAACATTGTTTTGACAAAAAGGAACAAAAATAAATGAATACATCGTGAACACAAGGAAATTTTATCTAAACCATTTATTAATATTGGAAATTGTTCTTCACTTTCAGAGTTAAAACAAAATTCTTTTCGATTATCCTAAAACTAAGTTATTTATGATGTTTATATTACCTATATTGTATAAAAATATGTTGACTAATAGATGAAAATTTAAATGTTTCCCAAAATATATATATATTTTTTTTTGGCTTAAAAATAAAAAAAAAAATAAATTATCGAGTAATGTTGAGGAAATAAATTGAAACATATTGCTCGGATACATTTAAAAGGTGTAAAAAAAAAAAATCAAAACTTTATAAACACTAAATACAAAAGGTAATTTGAAAAATAGAAATTCTTTAAAAATACATTTATTTTCCTATATGAGAAAACGTTTTTTTTTTTTTTTTAATTTAGTAAAATTTGATGTAAATGATAAAATTGACTTAAAATATTATGCAAATAATAAACTTGTTGCAAAAAAAACTTTTTGTAACTTTTATTTTAAGACTATAACAGCATAAATGCATTTCAAAATTTGAAGTTTCTTAATAAATGAGTGGCAATTAATTTTTATCTGCAAAAAATGCAGAAAACACTGTTTGCTGGTTTTGTTACACTATTTTTCATTGCTTTGCTTCCCACAAACATCAATCTTCAAAGAAAATGAAAGAATTTCTCTTGAGCAAAAAGAATCCAGAAAAATCCAGAGCCAAAAACATTTTCTCTTTAATTGATCTTCATATCTCACACCCAGACAATTTCCGCCTTTCGTAGGACCAGTGGCTAATCAGCGAGGACATCGATCGTAGTTTGGACTTTTTTCCCTTAAGCAGAAAATAGAATGTACCGTTCTAAAGGCAGAGTTGCCGGTGATAATTTATCATGAAAATCTTTACGTCCGAATGGTTTTGAGAAGAATATTTGTATAAGATAAATTGGTGTCAAAAGTGCAAAAGAGCAAAATATTTCTATGGAGACACATAATACAAACAAATATATTGGCGAATTATAATAACTGTTTTCTACCCTTCAATTATTATGTCACATAAAAGATTAGGATCGGTTTTGTTTCAATCCAGAAACTTTGCTTATAATAAATGACACATTTTATAAATTGGTTTTGTTTCAATGAAGAAACTTTATTATAACAAATGATATTAATAAATTGATTTTGCTACCAAAAATGAATATTTTGTCTAAAAATGAATATTTGAGGAGATAAATAAAAAAAAAGTTATAGCTGAAATAAATGATATTGATAATTAATATAATATTATTGATAAAATTTAATTATTTTAACATATTTTAATGTGCATTTTTAAGGGGGAATAAGAAATATAATTGATAACAATTTTACATTTTTTATTAAATTTCAACAAATTAATAGAATGATACTATGCAAACTAACAAAATTTGAAATATAATAAGTAAACGATTATATTATAAGACTAATTAATATTGATGGTGAATTATTATTAAGACGAAAATTATTTCTATATATATAAATGAAAGTTGATTATTTTGTATTTTTAAGAATATTCAACAACATATTTTAAGGGTGGATATCGTCTTAAATATAACATACATATTATCGAAGCAAGAATAAATTCTAGAGTTTGCCTTTTATAGAAACTTTGTGAAAAATATCCAACAATTCTCCCACCCACCCCCCCATAATTTTATCATTAACATTTCTAACAGTTCACAATACTTTATTTGACATTAGTTCAATACCAGACGTATATACTATACATAAACTATTTATACCAACATCTTTCTTATTGCGGTAATCTATAAATGTTTTCTTAATTAAATAGTACATTAAACCATTAGGTAATTGTCATTGTTTTGGCGGCAGCATGTATATTTCTGCATTTAATAATTCGCTTAGATATACTGCTGTCATGCCAAATAGTTTCATAATGGATTTTTTTTTGTTTCTGCAATAGTTACGTGTGTCCTAAAGGTATCCCTCTTCATAACTGGAAAACACCCTCTCTCTCAAAATCATGTCACTTCTTGTCTTGTTCCATATCCATCTGCCACCAGTCTTGCCTAATATTTATTTTTTTTTCGTCATCAGAATCCCTTTTATATTTTTTGATTATTTCTTTAAAGTATTTCAACTGTTTCCAAACTTTTTTAATTAATCCATTTCATCATTCATTTTTGTTCCCCTTTTTTCTTTTCCGTTACTTATCACAGTATTTCAACTGAAATTTTTCTGAAACTTCATGCAAATTTAGTATAATCCATTTCATCATTCACTAATAGTTTTTCATCTTAAGTCTAATCTGTATTAATGTTTTCTAATTTTGATTATGTTTGGGTTTATTTTCATTTGTATCCATTTTCTACTACTTCTGTATCTCTGGACATCCTGTTCGGTTACATTGTGTGTTAGATCATATGATTCACCCTAAACTTTTTGTATTATAATAATATTTTTCTGCACTTGATGTAAAATGTCAAAATGCATCATCTACATGTCAAATATTCTTTTCTTCTGTCTTTTGAAATAACTTTAAAAGTCTTTCAGCTTCAGCCTTAAATTTGTGCCGTTTATTAATATGAATTTTATAATATGAAAGGCAACCAAATAGTTTAGTATGTCTAACTTAAGTCTTTAGGGTTTTTGTGATTTGGTTCTTTGTTAGTGTTATGAGGTGCATGTATTTTGCAGTTGCAACCTCTTCTGCCAAATATTCAGGTGGTAACTTATTATCAATCAATAATGTTATAGATTTGTCAAATTTAATTAAATACTCTAAATCATTAACTGGCCTTCTTTTGGTGGCTGCATGTGCATTTCTGCATCTTACACCCGTTTAGATATGTTATTGTGATACCAAAAGAATTTCATAATGGATGTTTTTGTTTCTGCAATAGTTAGGTGTGTCCTAAAAAGGTATTCCTCTTCGTAACTAGGCTAAACCTCTCTTTGTCATTTTCTATCCTCATATTATATTCCTATTTGCCCTTTCCTGAATCCCATTGCTTCTTGGTGAATACAAAACAGTTTTTTTGGTACTTTATGACTAACTAAGTGATATTTTCTCTAATTACAAGCTCTGAACCATTACTAGCTCTTATCCTCTCAACTTTTCTCTGCATTATTTTAAATATGCATGAATACCACGATACAGATACGATACAGTGCTTTTTGTCGTCTCTTTATTTTCTTTCATCTTCATTGTCGAAATATCTTGTTGCGGACTCATTGTCTTCATATTTATTCTATACTTGTATTTTTATTTTGCTTTTTTTGCATACCTTAATTTGTTCGTTGTGTTGCTATTTTTTCCTTTTTTCTGGATGCCTTTAATTTCTTTTAGTTTGACTAACATTCTCAGAATTCATGTTCCCGAGTTTATTACGCGCGGCGATCCGAGCACCAATAAAAAGGAAATTCTTAAGTGTCTATTTCAGACAAAGTTGCAACTCTTGTGAGGGCAATGTCCGTTTCTTTTTCCTAGTCAATAGGAAGTCCCAGTGTGTCAAACTGCTGGTAGTTATCAACTCTTCGTCGTTGAAACTGCATAGGAATCAAACAACGAGTCACTTCCTCGCATTTTTGCTACGGGTGGATGTCTTCTAAGAAGTAAACCAAACAATCAAGTCCTGACCATCATTGAAGAGATTCACATCCTTTAGTTGGGGTAGATGTTTGGTGGTGCATTATCGGACTCACATTTCCTTTTTATTTTCATACTTCTATAAAAAAAAGTTCCCCATCCAAGACTTCTTCTTGGCTAGTCCCTACCTTACTTTTTCTTACAATCACCATATTTCAGAAGAAGAACTTAACGATAAGATAATTTTTTGATATTTAACAGATTTGTCATTGTGTACTCTCTGAAAAATGTCCTTACAAAGATTTCGCCTATTCGAATCTATATGGGCTCGTTTGCTATTGACAACGTTTTAATACAGAAAAGAAAATATCTGGTGACTTTCTCATTGAAGCAAGCACATCATCTCAATTTTAAACCAGTTTAATAGCGGAAGAATTTTTTGAAATTCATATAATGTTGAAGTTTTAAACACTCTGTGCTCAATACATGTAATATCCGAACCCTATTTAGTGTGTTCCACTGATGAAGAAACTGAACAGAAATTACATGGTCAGGTTATTTGATTTTGTACGTTGTATAACAATAAAAGGATATAAGCACGGCTTGAAAAACATTTTTTTTTTTTTGGCTTTACGTTTCTGAAAATCATTAAAGCAGGATGCTTCAATTGTCCTGTAAGACCATACATTTTCTATCCAATAACATGTTTTAACTGTCAACGTAATAGAATTCAATTTTTTTTTTTTTCAACTCAATGGAATTTCAAAATTTTCTTTGCTAACCTGTCCCACATGTACAGAACATAAAGCTGAACCGAAATGTGTAAATTGTCAATAATAGCATTCTATCTAACTCAAATCTGTGCCCTGATTGTCAGATAAAAGCAAAATTAAAATATAAATAGAACTCAAATCTTAACTTACGTTAAGCTCAAAAATTTGTGATATAAACTATTGCAAAAATTCCTAATAGTCCAACCTATGCATTATGTTTTCATAATGACATAATAACTTAACATTAATAATTTATCTATCACTTCGAACACTTCAATTAAATTCTTGATGTACTATTTCTCCTTTGACTTTGATTTTGATACCCACTTCGTCTGTATTTACCTCGATTAACACTAGAATTGTTGGCCATCGGAAATAGAAATCAAAATAAACTATTGAAAAGAAACTAAAATCAAAAAAATGCTTAACTCATAAAAACATGTGAGAACATTAAACAGAATTCAAGTTAACAATGTTGAACAGTATGCAAATCGAATGGGCTGAACAGTTTTATCTTCAGAAGCCGTATCACTAACAGTATTAGACTAATCAGACAGTAATCTCACTAGATAGTAGAAATGACCAAATCATTGTAAACAATCCAAATCAGAGCCTTAAACGTGAACAACAGTCATACGTTACTTGATATTCAACACTTACATAAGTAATGCAAGCATTAAATTCACATTGCATCATCAAAACACATAATGAATTTAATACTAACATTGATTTTATTAGTCATAAGTATTCGTTTTTATTAATATTGCATTCCAGTCACTCGCTTTAGCAAAATTTTAGATCGAGTTTATGCAATGATTTTTTGACGTGAAATGGCCAAACTGGTCCTTGTTCCATAATATATTTCTAACCATTAACTTTTATTTGAAACTTCTATTCATTTTAACCATTTCTTCATCTTCTTAACCAAACTTCACTGAATTCACTTTTGGATCTTAGAAATTCCACAAAATATAGTTTCTCGTTTATTGATCGACAGTAGTCAAAATATTTTTTTTAATATTTTCAAAGATTGAATTCTATGAGACTACTACACACACATGGGGCTCTACACATAACAAATGTAAAGTTTCAAGAGGTACAGTGGTTATTTCTATATATGTTTTCTTAGAAAATACATGCCATTTTCACGTATACATGCATCACAAATACTAATGTCACCCTCTATTATGTTTTGAAGACCACTGATCATTTTCTTATTTACCATCATAATCTAATCGCTGGTACCATAATTAATAATTTTCTTGTACATTTAGATTCAAGTCACTTTTTGCTTTTTTATTTGAAGTACTAAATGCTTAACATATTTTCTTCAACTTACCTTTAAATGCTAGTTAAACATATTCAGCCAAAATATACTCATATGTTGTAAATCATAAATTCACTTTTTATAATATTTAGAACAAACACTAATTTTAAAATACATAATCTTTTTTTTACATAATCATTTTCTTGTACATTTAATCACTTGTAATTTCTTTATTATCTCCTTTGGTGGGATGTATATTTATACCTTTTTTCTTTAAAATTCATTATTCAGTTTTCGTTTTGAGTCATATTTGATTTACAGTTATATACTTGAGTCATATTTGATATACAGTTTATACTTGAGTCATATATATATACACTAATATTTTAAGATTGAATTCTTTTTGAGATCACACACAGGGGACTCTACACATAACAAATATAAAGCTTCAAGGAATAATTTCTTCATTTGTTTTCTTAGGGAAGAACGTGTCATTTTTTACGTACTCATGCATCACAAATACTAATGTCAACCAGTAAAGTTTTGAAGACCATGGATCATTTTCTTATTTACCATCGTAATCTAATCGCTGGTACCATAATTAATAATTTTCTTGTACATTTAGATTCAAGTCACTTTTTGCTTTTTATTTGAAGTACTAAATGCTTAACATATTTTTCTTCAACTTACCTTTACATGCTAGTTAAACATATTCAGCCAAAATATACATATGTTGTAAATCATAAATTCACTTTTTATAATATTTAGAACAAACACTAATTTTGAAATACATAACATATCTTTTTTACATAATCATTTTCTTGTACATTTAATCACTTGTAATTTCTTTATTATCTCCTTTGGTGGGATGTATATTTATACCTTTTTTTTTTTAAAATTCATTATTCAGTTTTCGTTTTGAGTCATATTTGATTTACAGTTATATACTTGAGTCATATATATATACACTAATATTTTAAAGGTTGAATTCTTTGAGACCACACACATGGGACTCTACACATAACAAATATAAAGCTAAGGGATAATTTCTTCATTTGTTTTCTTAGGAAGAACGCGTCATTTTTCCACGTACTCATGCATCACAAATACTAATGTCAACCTGTAAAGTTTTGAAGACCACGGATCATTTTCTTATCAGTTTTTGCAAAATCCAAACGTCATTCTTTTATATTATACAGATTATTTATTCTAATTTTGGGGCAAATTCTTTCTTCAAATAATTAGATTCTTCTTTTGAGATTTTTTTGCAAGTTTATTTCTATTCCATTTTTCCATTATTATATTTGATCTCTTTTCATTCATCTATCTTTCTTGAATTTCCATCAGTTTGTTATACTAATTAATTTTTTTTTTTGTAAATGTCCTAGTTTCTGATTGTTAAAACATAATTTAAACTTTGGTAAGGTTTAAACTTGTTAGTAATTTTTAGAAACTTTGCAATCTCATTTTTTTGTCTTGTTCTTTTTTCTCAAAACTTCGAAACGTTCTAAGAAGCAGATTCCTCTGACTACAAATAATGGCACCGCAACTGTTTCGTAATTTTCTGATGATCCCACCACTATGCATATCATCAGTTCTATTTCTATACCTTGTTTTCTTAGTTCATTTATATGTTGTAACAGCTTTTGTAACTTTATAAAATATTCATCCATACTTTCGTTTGTAGTGTTTTTAGTTTCATTAAATACAACAGCAAATCTGTTCTTTTGATATTTTTTTTTACTATCTTTAAAAATAATTTTAGGGTTTCCCAGATTTTTGTACGTTCTTTTAATACTTTTTTTTTTAGATTATTACTTGTTCCACTGTTAGGCTAAGAACTATTATTCCAAAAGCTTCTTTCTCAAAGTTTTGTGGATACACGCACTACTTCCACAGTTCTTCATTTCCATAAATACATCTTTCACAGCCATTAGAGTTTCATGATTTATAATTATGTTATTATGTTGATGTAATTGCTCAACAATTCTGGTTTGGTTGACTTATTAAATTCCAGCAATAGCAATATTAGTCACAGTTATTATTTATTTGAAGAAGCTATTTAAAAATTTATTATATATATATATATATATATATATATATTATATATATATTTTAACCATGCTTCTACAAAATTTATGATTAATTATTTTTTTATTTAAGGATAACATATATTTATAATATTTATTTTTATAAAGAAGAGCCATAACAAAATAAAATCTTTGAAAGTCAGACATCTTCTTAAATATAACAGCGTTGCACTACCAAAGCAGGATTTGAGGAGGTGAGTTGTCTTAATTACTTAAGTAAAAATATCCATCATATATTGGGCATTCATATGTGTTGCCAGATTCTATTAAAAATCTACGCTTCTCTAAATAATAATTTATTCTATCACGTATTAAATACATCAGCTTGTTTATTTTAATATGGGAGATATATCGAGAAGCTACTGTATTGTGTAATTTGTTGAGAAGTAATTGTAATTTCCGCAAATAATCTTAATTTTGATATTGATGTGTATCAATAAAAAAAAATATTCACTTTATGCGGGTGTTACATTATTTACTAAGATATTTCAGCCCATATTGATTTTTAGCATTAAATATATTTTTCAGTTTTCTGTTAAAAACTAAACAATGTGTCTTCTCACCCATAAGACATATCTATCTGCTATAACCTTAGATAATTTTAAACTGAGTTACTACTGAAAACATAAATGCTGTAAAATAAAAATATAAAATCAACTATAATTAATAAGCTACTTCCAAATATTTCACATTAAACTCCAACTGACTAAAATATGATATCCTAAAAAATAAGTTATGTACGTAATGTTGCCAAGAAATTTTTTTTATTCCTTTCAAAAATATTCTTTTTTAAGTAAAAATATTATAATTCTTTTTTTTAGCATTTTTAAAATAACTCATTATGCAATTGAATTATTTAAAATAATATATGGAATTTCATGAACAATACAATATATGACAGTATAATAAAATACAATGCTTCGAAAGTTAAAGCATTTTATTCAATGCTCTGAATGAATATTTAAAAATAGGGTATAATGGATGAAAATTGCACAATTATACAAAAGAATGTCCTAATGGAAATTTACTATGTGTTTTATACCGGATTACAATTAAGAACCTATGAACTATTATATCATTACATCTGAATTAATTTGAGAAATGTTATTGCTAAATATAAACAGTTGTTTTAATAAGAAAATTTAAGTACTAACTGTTAATTAAATACTTCCTTTCATTTTTTAGCCATAACTAGAAATTCGAAAACTTTATTATTGCTGTTACTAGCAGTATTTATAAAATTTTTCATGAACATATTTAGGAATACATTGTCTTGAAGGCTACTATCAAAAACAGGGGAAAATATCTTAATGTACGATAGTTTATGTTTCAAACATTTATGTTTCTTTTGCATAAAATAAAGATGAAACTGAAGGAAATAAAAAATCAGGAATATTCTAACATTGACCAGACACACATTTAAAAAAATAACAATCGTTACCCGCAATATTAAGATTAATGCTTATGACATAGATGCATTCTTATGAATAATTCAAATATATAATTCAGTGTGAAAGGAGATATTCTCATCCATATAGGAATAAAAAGAATCCACTTTATAAATGGATTTGTATTCATGTGAGAAAGCAGAAATACTAAAATTGCATCGATTTATAAAAAAAAAATTATTGATATTGTTTATTATGTAATGATCGTTATAATAACATTGTTTTTATATTAAATGCAAATCAATCAATTTTTTATTATCAAACATTAACTGAAATTTTGAATATTGATCTATTTTTTTTTCATCGCACCTCAATTCTTCGCCAATTTCAAATGTGAGGATGAAATATCGGTGGGCCTCATGCATACTATGAACAGCCCACGGACTGGTGCTGAGGATGGACAGTGACTTTCGGGAAGGCCTTTAGTGATAACTACCAAATATTTGTGATTCTTGTCAGAGAAAACGAGGGAAACGCACACACATTGTCACAGTCGGTGTCATGTCTCCAACTACAAATCGAATACAGCAATACTACAGGCGAATATGATTTACCAATACCCATAGTGAATACAATTATACCACCAACGGATTCAAACCTCATTGCTACGAGTCAGGCTGAATGTATGAACTTAAAATATTTTTTTTAATAATTTATTGTTCATAAAGTAATAGTAATAAATGTATTAGATATATTGATTCCCCATTATGCGTATATTTAAGCCATAACAGTGCTATGAAATACGTTTAAAGTAAGTTGATGTACAAAATAAAAAAACACGTCTCCAACTACAAATCGAATACAGCAATACTACAGACGAATATGATTTACCAATACCCATAGTGAATACAATTATACCACCAACGGATTCAAACCTCATTGCTACGAGTCAGGCTGAGTGTATGAACTTAAAATATTTTTTTTTTAATAATTTATTGTTCATAAAGTAATAGTATTAGATATATTGATTCCCCATTATGCGCATATTTAAGCCATAACAGTGCTATGAAATACGTTTAAAGTAAGTTGATGTACAAAATAAAAAAAAAAATACTATGCAGAAAGAGACGTGTGAGAAAGAGAGTGTGTGCGTTTCTATTTAAAAGCTACAAAAATTAATGCGAGCAGTTTATTGAAAATATTATTTTCATTTCAAATGCATTAAAATGAAGCAAATACATACGCAAGTAATATATTTGAAATCAGTTTCATCGCAAGTACGCTATTAAACGATAAGTTGTAATGTTGTTGTAAATAATGTTGTACGATAGTAATCGATAAGTTGTAATGTTGTTTTAAGTAATGCTGTACGACAGTAAACGATAATTTGTAATGTTGTACTATAGATAAACGATAAGTTGTAATGTTCTACGATAGTAAACGATAAGTTGTAATGTTGTTGTAAATAATATTGTGCGATACTAAATGAGCTTATAAATGTTTCAAGAATTATTTAAATTAAAAAAAAAATGTGCTCAACGACTTTACCGTTCTTTTAGTTGCGAAAGCCTTCGGGCAGGAAGTGTATACACTTAGAACTTACCGTTCTTTTAACAAAAATTCACTGAATTATGTAGAAGCTCCTGAAAATAATGTGTCCTTTACAAAGTAGAACAGTTCTGCAGGAATATATCAGATTTTTTTTTTCACATTTAATTTAAAATAGATTTTAAATTATTTTCATTTTATACATTTTACTTTTTAATAAGAAAATTTAAACGAATACATATATTTCAAATGAGGAAAGGCTTAAATTCAGGATAATTTCTAGGATGAATAAAAAAAAATAATTGTATAAAGTTATTTTATTTTAAGCCAAATTATTTATATAATATATATTGAAATATTTTTAATTCCTTTTTACTTTTTCAAAAAAATTATAATAAATCCAAAATACCCATTACTTTTTCCGCAATTACATTAAATTATACAATTTTTCAATAAATAATTATCAATAATTTTCAATTCACAAAATAAATAAAAATTATTGAAGATAATTACCAATAATTTTGAATAAATAATAATTATCAATAATTTTCTTCATAAAATAAATATTCATTCATAAATAACTTAAAAATTAGGAAAAATGTATAAAAATGCACTGTAAATCATTGAATAATGTTAAATTTTAAAAATATTGTTGTAATAATTTATAATTAATTTGAAACATGAAATACTAGTCAAAAACTTTTGTCTAAATTCTAACTTAAAAAACGAAAATTTAAAAAAAATAATTTTTCTTGGAACGAATACAAGATTTAAACATACGAAATTATAACATATGACAAGACACAAGAAAGTTTAAAAGTTAAATAAATTAACCCACAGGAGTAATAAAGGGTTTTGAAGCATCCATTAACTATTTGAGAAATAAATGGTTTTGAATCATTCATTAACTATTCCGTTTTTCGGTGACTAATAGGTATTTTCTTTGATAATTTGTCAAATTCTTCCAAAACAAAATGAATAGAACGTCCCAAAACGATGTTACTTTGCAATGATAAATGAATATGGAAATTCATTTATAATTTATCTAACATTTTTTTTAACTCAAAAGGGCGTGTGATAAGAGGATACATTAAAAGACATTTCTGTACATTAAAATGAATTATAATTTACTTTTCCAATGTCACTTGTCTTTTAATTTGAAAGTTTAATCTAATAAATTTAGTGATATGCATCATTATGGCTAACAGTTTGTTATTTTAAAACGTTTGTTCTAGAACTAAATGTATAATCTTTATTAGTTTCACATCCATCAGATCAATGATACCCTAAAATGATAATATTGACACCAAATACCAGTAATTTTGCTTAGTTTACAATAGTTTACAAGCTATCTGCTTGAATAGGGTTCAATATTGAAATGACATTACAAAACAATGCATAGAACATAAAATAAACGTCTTTAAAATTGTGCTATATAAAACATATATTACGATGATCTACTTATATCCATAAATTCTTTCTATATTGCAATTCTATTAACATTATTTATATACTCTTACTATAAATTCATAATGATTCGTAATTCATTCAGATTACTATAAATTCGTAGAAATTTATCAAATACCAAAATTCGTAATTATTCATTAATCAACACATGTAACATTAAAATAATATTTTTCATGATTTTTGGTATATGTAAGGGATATTATTTCTTTTAAACTAATCATATTTTTCTTCATTAATTAAAATGTATAGTTTATAAAAAGGTATTAACTAATAAAACATTTGAAATCATTTTAAATTTCTAATTTGATATGAATTGTACTAAAAGTAAATGGGAAAATACTTTTTCTTTCATAACTGATTTTTTTTTAATTTTTTAACTATTTATACAATTAATCATTTTTTAAACTTTTTCGATACAAATAAAAACTTCTAAGCATAAAATATTTAATATTTCACTAAACCCAGATTATATATGCAATAACAATAAAACTTGAAATGTTTGTGCAATTTATGATGTAAAACTTTTTGTACATTCAAAATTATTTTATATCATAGGTAAATATTTAAATTTAATTTAAAATCCATCTTGTATAAAAATTACAAGTAATATATACATATATATATATTATATTTCTTGTTAGCCTGGGATTTCTTTAAAAATAGAAAATGTTTTTTCATCGCAGTAAATATTAGGAAATAATTATTTAAATATGCTTATGAATAATCTTATTCTTTTAAATTACATCAGTGGTATTACATCGGTGATACTCAAGCTTTTTACACTGTGCTCTCCCCCTTTCATAAAGGAAAACTTTTCTTGATAGCCTTACTATATTTCAAGCATTTAATATCACAAAAATATCGAACCTTTATTTTAAATTATCACTATAGCCTTCAGAATATTATTTACCGTCAGTCCAGAGTTAACATACACATATTAAAAAACCAGATTTAAAAATTCGTAATTATTTTTAAATGATTTGCAAGATTATAATAAGTTAAATAACATTTTACAAAAGCAAGTGAGAAAACCTAAATAACATCTCCAGAATATGTGACAAACTGCAATATTGACGCCACACAAATCTAGATACAGGAAATGGATTTTGTAGAAAGTCATACAATCTTCACTTTTATTTAAGCAGGAACGAAAAATTATTGTACGTCATTGAAAAAGAATTTTTAATATGCGTTAATCAATTTGTGATATTGTTCCAGTTAAAATGTCTGTAAGTCGGGAAACTAATGTTGACATTTGGAATCTAATATTAAAGTAAGAAAAAAATCTTACACTGCAATAGCAAAAATTATTCACAAAGGTCGACTTACTGTCCAAACCATTATAAAGAATTGCGGAACAATTTTACAAACCTCGTAGTGGATAGATTAGATTGTTGAATGATAATACTTGAGCAGTGATGCAGAAAGTGAGGTTAAATCTGAATTGTACCGCTCTTCAATTGACCGATTATGATAAGGCAATTATCAGTAACCTATCTAGCTCGATAACCTACCTAACCTAGCTCGACGAATCCTATGATCTGAAGAATTTCAAGGCAGAATTCCGTGAAGAAAACTTTCTATATCCAGAGAATATGAAAGAAAAATGCTGAAATTTATTAATGAATGTTTCCATAAGAATGTATGGTTTTAAAAGCTGTCATTTTTACAATGAGAGGAAATATAATATTTTCGGAAGTGATCTACGTAGCAAAATTTGGCGGTGCAGAAACGAAGAATTGACGCTGATGAACAGAAGCACTGCAGAGAATGGATCATGATTTGGGGTAATGTCAACTACAGATGTTGAAAATTAAGCTTCATTGAAGATAAGATGGATCGCTTCGAGAACTTGAGGATATTGCAAAATAATGTGCTGACATTTGTTGACAGTTTACAGCGTGGAAGCCAATGAATTTTTCTGCATGACACACTGCGAAAGAATGGCTCCTTTACAAAGTATTGCACAATTCACTCCTTTACCTATCCTCCTCAATCACCAAATTTAATCTCATCGAACATGTGTTGGAGGAACTTGAAGGAAGAGTTAGAAAATATGTCCAAGATAAAAAGTTTCTTAAAAATGCATTGTTGCAAGCGTGGTATGAAATTAAGCAAGTCTGTTGTTTAGTTATTACAATAATAACAAGAAATTATCCTATAGGTGCGCTGACGAAAATGGTTTTAATAGAATTTTGAAAGTCAATGATATAAACTTGCATATAAATATTTATTGATTTTGCTTAATTAGAGCCGACTAAAACGCTAGTTAGGAAGAAAAAAATATTTAAAAAAATTGCAATTTTTATGCACTCTACGATGTAAAAATTTTACAACATTCCCTAATATATTACAATTAGGCCATTTTTTTTATAAAATACAAAAATTTCTGTTTTCTAAACTTTTTCACTTTTAGTCACATGAAAAATTTGGAGCTGTAAAAATATTATTTGACAAAAAAAAAAAAAAAATATATATATATATATTGATTATTTTGAAACTTTTTACATATACATACTAGGCTAGATGAAATTTATAAAAACAAAATTTAAAAAGTAATAAAACATCCAGAGAATTATTTAATTTTCTTTAACCAAAAAAAATTAATAAAATAATTTAATGAAGAAAAAGAGAACAAATAAAAGAAGCATCGTCAAGATGAAAAATCAAGAATCCATTTTGAATCAGAGTTCTTATTAGTTGGAGTATTACTGTAGCTAAAGTTCATGTCTATCAGATACTTTCGCATAGACTTGATGATTTAGCTCTTATTTGTAGAAATAAATGCATGCACATTTACTACATCCTTTCCAATATGAGAGTAAAACAAATTTTGATTTGGCTGCACAGAAGTACATAATAATTAGTTTTCACATTGGTATGTTGCAATTATAATTTTAAAACCAACAAAATCTTTGACTGATTCCCTCTCATCGATCTGCATTACCCATAGAAATCTTCTGGATTTTACGCCAAGTGTTGCAATAATGAGGGAAAGATACTATTTCATGTCATCCAGAAACGGATAATTTCACTCAAACCCAAAGATACTAGTGTTGACACTTCAAAGTGTTGCTGTCTCAAATAATTATTACACAGATATGCATGTTACAGTTTAAAAAATTAATCAAGAAACATGAATTGTTTTAACTAAGTAAACGTTAATATCTATAGCAATATCCCATATTTGTTGATCAAGTGAATTGATGGTTTGTTGACAAAATAACATATTTATAATGTGTATGATTTTGAAATCAAATTAAATAAGACAGTTAAAGTAAATTTTCTTTATGAAATATTCAAATAAATGTCTTAAAATAAAAATGAAAAAAAAAAAAAAAAAAATATGAATAACTTAGTAAATAAACAAACTTAACTATAAACTTAAGAACTATTTACAAAAGATTTTAGTTTAAAAAAACATCATTTAATTAAAAAGTCTAGCAAAAATGTTATTTTTACAGCAATAGGATAGCAGTAAACTAAAATGATTTGCAGAAGAAAATTGGTTTTTATTTTATGATTATTTTCAATTAAAACGGTGTATAATTGATTTTTTTTCTGATTTCTAAGGGAATTAATTATGATTATAAAGAATTTTATATTATTAAATGATAAAAATGTTAATAATCAAATCTAAGACTTAAAAATTTTGCATCATTTTTATAATTTTATAAAAGATAAGTTCATTATATATAAAATGGCTTATTCATAAAACAAATTATACACAAAAAACTTTTTTTTTAATTAGCTGATAAATTAGAAAATTTGTTTTTCATCACATTCATTTAGAAGATGATTGCATAACGCATTGCATCAAAATTAAATGCACAAGAAAATTCTTTCAATTGTAACTAGGTTAAATCCCCAGAATTATTTTCTTTTAGCTAGAACATTTTTTAACAAAGAAACCGAGAAAATGTTTAGACGTCATTTTGTTAAACACCAAATAACACAGCTAAAAATATAGTTTAATACTTTAATGTCAATTTTATGTCAACATATTTCAACAAAATGTTCGATAACTTGCCTTTAAGGAATTTCTTGTAAAGAATTTCGTGATTCATATAATAGAACCACATATTGAACAATTTTTAAAAAATTGGAGATCTTTACGACAAATATGGCTAGATAAAAAAATTTTCACAAAAAAGTATTTTATAATCTTCTTATCTCCAAGAATATTTTTGAGTATTATGTTTTGAACCTCGAACCAAGTTTTGAAATACTGCTCTTTAGCATTAGCCAACGTTCCTATAATAGTTCTTACTTTTTTTTAAATATATATTATATACAGCTATGATGCGTTAGTAAAGTACAGAAAGTCAAATATATATAGAGCTCAAACGAGAAGACTTTTTAAAAGACATATGCCAATATTTCAAAGATTTTCCATTCTTTGAGATAGTGATTCACACAAAAGGGAAAACAGAATCAGTCTCGTTGGAAGACAAAAAGAGTTATATCACGGAAATCATAAATTTCAAACGTGAAAGTTCTTTTTCCAATAAAATTAAGTATATTTCTCTTTTGGAGGGTTGTTAGTTTCTTCCTTTTGTTTCGATTTTAAAAGAAAAGGAATTCGAACAATTGGAAATTTTGTTTCAAGTCAATTCCATTTCGGGACTTTAAGGTGGCTGAATTTAGAATCGTAAGACAGTTCTGAATGGATTTGACTTTCCAAGTCATAGACAATCAATGGGCATATAAATCGCAAATACTTTTCTTATAAAAATAAGTATGGTTTATTTTATAAAATAATAAATGAAATGTTTTGAATTTGAATATTTTTTTATTTTCATTTGTTTATTCGGTTATTTTATTCATAAACTCATAAACAGATCTTTTTTACAAAATTAATGCATAGTAAACTAATTTCGTTTAGAAAATATTTTACAGAGTAATATATAAACCTTTTTAAAAGACGAATTTTTAATGTGAAAAGAAATTTATTTAAGTATATTTAACTTCTATTATAATTTGTTATTGTCGACAGATTCTGTAATGAAAAGCTCTCACAAATTTTAATATCTTTCTTCACTCCTGAATAACTTTATTTTTTAAAAACACTAAACGTAAACATATGCTCCAATTTTCTTAATGGAAAGAGTAGGGATTAAAGAGTAAATTCTTGCGAACTGAGTTCTAAGACATTTAAATCACTAAAATAATTTACAATTAAATGCAAATATCTATAAATTATTCTTATTGGAAATTTCGTGAATATTTACAAATAATTAGATTTTTATGCAATGCATAAACATTGCATAAAAACTAAAATGCACAAGAAAATTCTTTCAAATAAAACTGAGTTAAATCTCCAGAATTTGTTTCTTAAGGTAGAACCTTTTTTTTAAGTGAGAGACACGAGAAAAATATTTAGACGTAATTTTGTTAAACACCAAATAACACAACTAAATATACAGTTTAATACATTAATGTCAATTTTATGTCCACATATTTCAACACAATGTTCGATATCCTGCCTTAAAGGAATTTCGTAAAAGAATTCATTGATTCATTAGATAGAACCACGTATTGAACTATTTTTAAAAAAATGGAGATACTTTACGAGAAATACGGCTAGATAAAATTTTCTTTTTATCACAAAAAAGTATTTTATAATCTTCTTATCTCTAAGAATATTTTTGAGTATTATCTTTTGAGCTTCGAAACAAGTTTTGAAATACTGCTCTTTAGTATTAGGCTACGTTCCTATAATAGTTCTTACTTCTTTTAAATATATATTATATACAGCTATGATCCGTTAGTAAAGTGCAGAAAGTCAAATATATATAGAGCTCAAACGAGAAGACTTTTTAAAAGACATATGCCAATATTTCAAAGATTTTTCATTCTTTGAGATAGTGATTCACACAAAAAGGAAAACAGAATGAGACTCAGTGGAAGACAAAAAGAGTTATAAAATGGAAATCATAAATTTCAAACGTGAAAGTTCTTTTTCCAATAAAATTAAGTATATTTCTCTTTGGAGGGTTGTTAGTTTCTTCCTTTTGCTTCGATTTTAAAAGAAAAGGAATTCGAACAATTGGAAATTTTGTTTCAAGTCAATTCTATTTTGGAACTTTAAGATGGTTGAATTTAGAATCGTAAGACAGTTCTGAATGGATTTGACTTTCCAAGTCACAGACAATCAATGGGCATATCGCAAATACTTTTCTTATAAAACTAATTATGATTTACTTAATAAAAAAAAATAAAATATTTTGAATTTGAATAAGTTTAACTTCATTTGTTTATTCGCTTTATTCAATTCCTGCTATTAGTTCCTGCTATTAGTTCATATATATCTTGTTCAAATTTTTAATCGTTAATAAAATACTTTTTATTCATACACTAAAATTCAAATGAATTTTTTTGAACTTGTAGCGGATGACACTTGATGTTAATATAGTTTTTTCAAATATTAATTCATTAATTTTAGTTTTTTTAGATTTAAGTTGCATCAATCAGGTTAAGTTGCATCAATCAATAATAGATGGCGCTAGATGTAAGAGGAAAATTTCAACTTTATTTGTAAAGGACCTTTCTGAAATATAGTGAAAAAAGAAGCAGGAATTGACTTTAATTTTTTTTTTATATTACATGTTTATTCATAAAATCATGAACAAATCTTTCTACAAATTAATGTATAGTAAACTAATTTTGTTTAGAAAATATTTTACAGCGTAATATATTAACCTTTTTAAGTGACAAATTTTTAAAGTTAAATACAATTAAGTAAATTTGTTTTAACTTTTATTCTGTTTTGTTATTGTCTAGAGATTCTGCAATGAACAGCTTTCTCGGAAAATTTTAATCCCTTTGTTCACTAGGAACAATTTTTAAGAGCACAAAATGTAAGAATACTTGCCGATTTTCTTCTTTAATTTCTTGAAAGGATTATAGAGAAAATTCTTGCAAAGTGAATTATAAGACAATGTAAATTACTAAAATAACTTACAATTAAATGCAAATATCTGTAAATTATTAATATTGTGCATTTCGTGAATATTTACAAATAATTAGGTTTATGGATGTGCATTTTTAGTTTAAATCAGGTATATTAATTAAACTATTCGGACGTGTATTTAAAATAAATTTGCATATGCAATACATTTCAATATATTTCATTTGCAAAATATTGTATTTAGTGAATTATTATTGCATTATAAATAAAATAATTTTGTAAAATTTTTCATTTACTCTTACAAATTGAATCATGTAAAATTTATATCGATTGTTCTCTTTTATTCTATTTTACATTTTAGAAGAGGCTAAACTATTGTTTACAATTATAGTATTATTTATTTTATAAGATTCAGATAATTAATTATTTATTATACAATAAATATGACCCAATGTAGTTAAATATTTTAAATAAAGGTTTTTAAAAAATATCTAAATATGACACCCCAATACGACTTAGATTTCAGCAGCTAGAAAAACTAATCAAATTTTAATAGTAACTTACATTTTCTTGAGGAAATATTACTAGCAGTTAGTTACAAGGTCTTTAAATTTATTATGTAACTACTTTCGTAAAAATCAAATTTCTCAATTTGTAATAACTTTAACAAGTAAAAAGTGCATTTTGTATCTTTTACAAAAAGATGATTAATCTCTGAACACTATGTGAGGGTTGCCTTCTGTTAGCAGTAATGATTCTATTGATGTTATACATTAAAGTACGTTAGGTATCTGAAAGGTTTGGTTTGTCACTCTATAGTCAACTTGTGCACACGAGGGCTAAACAGACCGGGACCTACAATTTAAACTGTATTCTGAACCCCTACAAACATCCATGGAACAACCAAAACTCTAACCCGAAACCTGTGGTACGAGAGCCAATGCCTTAACCACTCGGCCATTAGGCACCTAGATGTCCGAAAGGAGACGTGGACTTCAATTCGGAGTGGTAAAATAGTAAAAAATAATATGAGGATTATTTTTGATTTGAAAGGAATGAGGAAATTTATGATAGGTAATTAGTTGTGGGAGTTAGGGTCTTTCACACAATGATTCGACCTTGCCTCGTATTATACACTTTTGTTTCTATTCTAAAGTTTTCAATCTGCAATTAGCTCTTTGTTTTTATCCTTTATCCTTAACAGTATCATCACATTGCAAGTGACTGAAAATTGCTTAGTATAACAAGCTGGAATCATTTTTTACCAAATATACTCCCAGATCTGAAGTTGACTTTTAGATTTTTAACTACATTTTAATGACATTACTGTTTGTGTTTAGCTTTGTTGTAGTTTCTTATCCCAATTGGTCGACAGCAACATCTACACCAAGTCCACGAACCCTTTGCATACTTAACCAGACGAGTGATAAAGGGTATAAAAATGCACCTTATTTTTGTCCTTGATCTTGCAACACAAAGATATGGAGCACCCTAAGGGAGAAGTCTGACTTTACCCTATCCGACTATATGCCCGGGCACTGGATACCTAGTTTAGTCGCATTTTATGTAATACATGGACTAAAGTGGAGCTATTCTCATCCGGACCCACACGGTTAGCTTTTAATTATTTTAAATAAATACATATTTCACTTTTATTCAAAAACTTTCTTAAAAAATCCTAAAAATAAAATTAAAATTTTAAATTAGTAATTTATTGTATTGTTGTAAGATTATCTGTCTAAAGGATTTTTGACAGCATTTTACATTGCTTCAGTTTCAAAAGAATCTATAATTGATTCGGTCCGTAGTCTATTTTACATAAGAAAGAAAATAAAATATGCAGTTTTGATACCGCTATTTTTCTCTTTTTTTTTTTGATTAATGAATAAAGTGTATTTCTTTTTTAGGACGCCTGAAAGATTTTTCTTATCTTTCTCGGCAAGAATGACTTTTGATGAATCCGATACAGAAACAGAAGTCAATATATTCTTCCAGAAACTAAAAATCACGGTAGTTTAAAATCGATTTCTTTTTTCATCAACTCAAATATTTCATATGTACCCCAATATTGATTTCTTCCCAGTTTTAGTATCACGGCAGCTTGAAGCGGGAAAAGAGAATGGTGTTCACAAAATCTTGGAATAAAAATGGCTGTGCAAAGTAAAATAAAAATTTACCTTCCACTTCATATTCAGGACCACATTGAGAGTGAAGCAAAACAGAAGGGTTACAATAACGAATACATCCCTAACATTTGCCTCAGGAGCCAAAGACAAAAGCTCAAGCATTCGGTATTCTTTTGTGATATTGAAGAGGATATATCTTCAAGGGATATCACTGGAAAAGAGTTTATCAATGGATTTCCTTTAGAACGTGGATTCCATTTTTCTTTATATTTCTTTTTCAAAGGTAAGCTAAAAGTTTATCATGGAAAAGCATCTTTATTTATGTTATGTATATAATTTACGTTACACCTGTAATTACTTAAATTTTCAAAACTAGTTACGTTGCAAAAAATGTTATCACTCTCTGCTTTTTTACCACATACATATTCCTCGCAATCTGTGTTTCAAACTGCCCTGTTCTAAATATGATATCTATCTCAATATGTTTTGTTTTAATACAGCTGGTAGTACTAAGACAGTTAATCTTAGGGCTGCACCGCTGTTACTCATTCAGTACTGTCCAGCGGGTACGTGTAGATTGAAGATATGCTAATGGACGCCAGTAACACTACCCCCACAACGCTCTACGATACTATTAGACCGGAACCTACGGTTTAAAGTGGATTCCAAAACCCTACAAACATCTTTGTCATCGCAGGGACTCGAACCTGAAACCTGTGGTACCGAATGCCAGACAATCGGCCAATAGGCCCCTCAATCTCAATCTATTGCATCCTATTTTAACTGATAATAGCGGTGATGTTTTTAACTAATTACAAAATTTTTCTTGAGAATTTTTATTTGGTTTTCTTATTCATCAATCATTTAAAGAATACATCAACTGATTTGAAAGAATTTCTTTATATTTGTGAGGCTAAATTCAAAGCATTATTTTCAAAAATTATATTTTTATGGAATAATTATAATTGAATTGTTTGTAGTTTTAAATTTTTTAAAAACTTTTGTAGACACAAAAAAATTGTTTTATTGGTTAGTAATGTCAAGAGAGAATAATGAAATACTAACATTCATTTTATTTCACTTAGACGTGAATTATAATAAATGTCTGAAAATATTCAATGATCTAAGGATAAAATATCTGAAAGGTTATAATTTTTTTACTCTAAAGGATTCGATCCATCTTCCAAGACTGTTTAAAAGAACCTTTAATGCATTCACATCATATATTTTTAAAATACTTAGAATACTTTGTTGGAAGAGAAAAATACAAATAAAAGAACTCCTGTATTTTGTCATATTTTAGTTATTCACACATAAAACCTATAAAAATATTTAGTATTACATTTATTTTTCTAAGAAAAATGCTATAGGAAATTTGGATAGTGTTATAATTTTGCATTTTTCTTTTAAATAATCATACCTTAATAATAAATAAGTCCAAATTTAATTATTAATCGAAAATAAAATAATGTATTATATTTAATATAAGCCATATATAGACATAAAAACTCAACATTTTCACATCTATAAATTATTAATTCAGTTAGATTTATTCCTACTAAGGTAAAATTAAAAAAAAAAAAATGAAATGATTTCTATCTATTTATGATAAAAGCTTATGTTTACTAACATTATTACTCTGAAAATAAATATTAATAATTACCAAATAGTACTCATGTATGTATAACATCATATAAAATATATTACAGATCATGTATAATATGTTTAATAAAGTTGTATTTGAAAAAAAAAAATGTTATTTTGGTGAATGCATTCTCAAATATCAATAAATAAATAAATAAAGAGGTTACAAATAATTTATAAGACAGCAAATTTGATTAAAAATTAGACATTTATTTATCATTTAAAAATTTATATATAATATTAATAAATTGTATCATAAATAATTGGAATAATTATTTTATTTTGTTGTTGCAATCTTTATAAAAAATATTTAAAAATCAAATTAGCTTTTGTATATAATGAGTTATCTAAACTTTAATATGTACTTGATTAAATACGCAGGTTCTAAAGAAATCTCTTAAATAAATATTAATAGCATCTGAAAAAGATTCTGCTTTTAAAATGAAATAATAATTAATAATATACAATCCGAGAATTATTCAGAAGGTACAAGCTATAATTAACTTCTGTAAATTATGCATCGGCTTATTTTTCATTAACTTCTTTTGAAATAAAAAAAAAAAATAAGGAACATTCATCCGAAACTAAAAATAGCTTCTTTCACATTCTTGACCATTTCTTTGGTCTTTTCTCCCTTTTCCCATCGTTTTTTTCTTTTTTTCTGTTCTTCTTTATCTAGAGAATCTATTCAACTTCTTTTTGCAGTCACGCCATGGGATTATTTAAATTCACTTGATCTGTATGTGCAAGGGAAGGTATTTGTGGAATGAATATTGTTGTTGCCCTTTAACAAGCCAGTGGATGTTAGTCTTTTCTTTCTTTTATTGACGATTTGAGAATGCCATTAAGAAGAAAAATAGTTCATGTCATTTGTGAGTATAGAGTTTCTTGTTAAAAAAATAATTCTATTTCAAATTACACTTCTTCAAATGAAAGCAAGTTAAATATTTTCTTTGAAGAGAAAGTCAAACAATTTTGATTAAAATAAAAAGAAAGAGTGTTATGGGCCTGTCAGAGTGCTTTTCAAATAATCTTATTTTACATTTCAGATTTAAATTTATTCTTAAAGAAATTCTACCAAAAATAATAATTCATAAAATATTCCTTAGAGGTATATTTTGCAATCAATGTCCATCCATAAGTACCCTTAAATGTTCTGATTAGCAATATCAAATCTCACCGAAAGATTTATTCTGTCTCCACTAAATATTGTAAACACAGTGGAACTGATGATCTTTAATTTGACCATGTCAAGACATAGAAATTCAGAATTTTCTATCCATAAATTATTAAAGCAGTTAGATATATTCATACCACGGTAAATATAAAGAAAATGAAACGTTTTCTATCTATTGTAATAACAGCTTTTGTTTACAAATAATGATATTACACTGAAAGTAAATATTAATTAGAAATACCAAATAGTACTGAAGTATGTTATCTGAAATATATTACAGATCAAGTCTAATATGTTTAAAATAGATTGGATAAGTTATTACCTAAAGGATTAATAAAGTTATAGTTGAAAAAAAAAACACATTTTTGCGGGGAATACATTTTTAAATCTCAATAAATCAATAAAAAGTAGCATAGTGTCTAATATTATGCTTTTTAATTAAATATGAGACATTTATTTGTCATTTAAAAATTTATGTATAATATTAATAAATTGTATTCTAAATAATTGGAATCATTATTTTATTTTGTTATTGCAATCATTATAAGAAAATATTTAAAAATCAAATTAATTTTTGCATATGATTTATCTAAACTTTAATACGTATTTTATTCAATACACAAATTCCAAAGAAATCTCTTAAATTAATATTAATAGCATCTGAAAAAGATTCTGCTTGTGAAAATGAAATCATAATTAATAATATACATTCCTTAAATTATTCAGAAGGTACAAGCTATAATTAACTTCTGTAAATTATGCAACAGAGTATTTTTCATTACCTCCTTTCTGAAAAAAAAAAAAATTAGGAACATTCATCCGAGACTAAAAATAGCTTCTTTCCCATTCTTGTCCATTTCTTTGGTCTTTTCTCCGTTTTCCCATCGTTTTTTTTTTCTTCTTTTCTTTTCTTTTTTTCTGTTCTTTATCTAAAGAATCTATTCAACTTTTTTTTTTTTTGCAGTCACACCATGGGATTATTTAAATTCACTTGATCTGTATGTGCAATCGAAGGTATTTGTGGAATGAATATTGTTGTTACCCTTTAACAAGCCAGTGGATGTTAGTCTTTTATTGAACATTCAAGGATGCCATTAAGAAGAGAAATAGTTCATGTCATTTGTGAGTATAGAGTTTCTTGTTAAAAAAATAGTTCTTTTTTAAATTACACTTGTTCAAATTAAAGCAATTTAAATATTTCCTTTGAAGAGAAAGTCAAAATATTTTGATTAAAAATAAAAAGAAAGTGTGTTATTGGCCTGTCAGGAGTGCTTTTCATTTTACATTTCAGATTTAAATTGCCGTTCACATATAAATGTTCTTACCATAAAAAATAATTCGTAAAAGATTCCTTAGAGATAATTTTTACAATCAATGCCCATCTATCAATATCCATCCTTAAATTTTCTGATTGGCATTATCAAATCGCATCTAAAGATTTATTCTGTGTCCACTAAATTTGTAAACACAGTGGATCTGATAATCTTTAATTTGATCATGTAAAGACATAGAAATTCAACATTTTCTATCCATAAATCATTAAATCACTTAGATATATTCATAATATGGTAAATAAAATTAAAGGAAAATGAAATGATTTCTATCTATTTGTGATAAACACTTTTGTTTACAAATAAGGGTCCTACTCTGAAAATAAATATTAATAACTATTAAAAAGTACTCAAGTATGTGTATATCAACTAAAATATATTACAGAGTATGCCTAATATGTTTAAAATAGAATGGATGAATCGTTTTTTCTTTTCATTTCTTTTCTTTTTTCTATTCTTTATCTAAAGAATCTATTCAATATTTTACATTATGTTTAATAAAGTTATATTTGAAAAAAATATTGGAGGGAATGCATTCTTAAATTTCAATAAATACGTAAATAAAGAAGAAATATATAATTTTTATGATAGCATTTTTAATTAAATATGAGACATTTATTTGTCATTTAAAAACTTTACGTATGATATTAAAAAATTGAAAATTAAGAAAATATTTAAAAAACAAATTAGCTTTTTCATATAATGAGTTATCCACATTTTAATATGTACTTTATTTAATAAAACGAGTTCTAAAGAAATCTCTTAAATAAATATTAACAGCATCCAAGAAAGATTTTCCTTCTGAAAATGAAATCATAATTACTAATATACAATCTTTAAATTTATCAGAAGGTACAAGCTATAATTAACTTCTGTAAATTATGCATCAGCTTATTTTTCTTTACCTCCTTTTTTGAAATAAAAAAAATTAAGGAACATTCATCCGAGACTAAAAATAGCTTCTTTCACATTTCTTTGGTCTTTTCTCCTTTTTCCCATCGTTTTTTTTTTTTCATTTCTTTTCTTTTCTTTCTGTTCTTTATCTAGAGAATCAAGTTCTTTTTTGAAGTCACGCCATGGGATTATTTAAATTCACTTGATCTGTATGTGCAATGGAAGGTATTTGTGGAATGAATATTGTTGTTGCCCTTTAACAAGCCGGTGGATGTTAGTCTTTTCTTTCTTTTTATTGACGATTTGAGAATACCATTAAGAAGAAAAATAGTTCATGTCATTGGCGAGTATAGAGTTTCTTGTTAAAAAAAATAGTTCTATTTTAAATTACACTTCTTCAAATGAAAGCAATTTAAATATTTTCTTTGAAGAGAAAGTCAAAATATTTTGATTAAAATAAAAAAGAGTGTATTTTCATGTCAGAGTGCTTTTGAAATAAACTTATTTTACATTTTAGATTTTTGTTCTTCACAAAGAAATTCTACCACAAGAATTAATTCATAAAGAGTTCTTCAGAAATATTTTGTGCATCATTTTATTCTTCAGTGCCCTTAAATTTTTCGTACTTCAGTTCTTTCTAAAAATATCCCAATATGTAATAGAAGGAGTTAAATCTATTTCAAAATTTTATTTTTAAAGGAGTAGACTTAATAGTTTATTTTGCGTCCTGATGGCCAATTGGCTAGTGTTCTGGCCTTTGGTACCACAGGTTTTAGTTAGAATATTGGCGGTGACATGGATGTTTGTTAGTGATTCGGAATCCAAGCTAAACTGTAGGTTCCGGTCTAATCAGCCGAAATGACCGAAGAACGATAATCCAACCCAAACCAAACCTGAAACTTTCTGATTGGCAAAAATAATTAAATCTGTTCCAGTTGGTGAAATCTCATCTAGAGTTTAATATGGCTCCATTAATTTTTTTTTAGTCACATTGGTTCTAATGGGACCTTAATTTTATTTATTTTTCGACGTATTAATCTTTAAAAATATAATTCTGATTTTTTAAAATCAAATGATCACTAAACTTTCACAAACATGTAAATAAAAAAGGACTGTTTCTAAAAATCTTTAATTCACCAGTTCTACTTTATAGAATTCTAAATTTTTTTTTTTTTTATTCCTTAAAATTGCTACGAATTTAAGCATTTGCGATTATTTTGTTTATTTCAGCAAGCAACTTCTGAATTCATTGTTTGATTCTAAGTAAAAAGTCAATTCAATTAATTTAAATTTAAATGGAAGTTAAATAGCTTTTACTGTATGAAAGAACATTTACGTTTCCTTGAAAGAACATTTTATCGAAATCTCCGGCTTTGATGAAACATGCACTTTACTATTATAAAAAATCATTACATTTAAGAAAAATACGTTTTTCTTCAAATACATTCAATTTTATTTAATTGGGACAGATTTAATTTTTTAAAATTACATTTGCAGAAACTATATTTATACAACTTTATGATATTTAATTTAGTCTAATAAATTAAAAAATTGATTGAAAAATAATGGATTCAAAACAATTTGTTGCTAAAAAAAAAAGTTAAATTGTAGCTTGTAATTGTAAAGAACAAATATACATTTAGCTATTTTTTTAAAAGTAGAAGAATTTTGATTAAAATTTGATTTGTATAGAAATGTTTTCATTAATTTGGTAAAAGTTAAAGACTAATTTATAATTAATTAATATTATTAATTAAATACTAATTTATTATTAATTAATATTATTAATTAAAGTACTAATTAATTATATTAAAATACTTGATTAGTATTACTTTACTTCACATTATTTCTCCAAATAAATTAATTCTCAATCTTTGTTTTTTTTAATTAAATTATGCATTTTAAGATTCTCATCAATATTTGTATTATTAGGAATTCAGCAGTTTCAAATTAGGAAATTATTTTATAAAATATTGAAGTAAATAAAGGTAAAATTTAAATAGAGATAACTTAAATAATTTCAATATGCAGTTTAATTTCGTGTTGAAATATTAATGAATGCATTCTAATCTAATTTTATTGACTTTAGTTTATTAATATTATTAGCATGGATTAATTCATATCTGCTAAGAGTAAATATTGAATTATATAATAATAAATTTAAGCTTTAAAAGAATTGTTTCAGAATACTAATCGTATACTGGAAGATTTCATTGTTTATAATTAAAACTATAAATTATATAGAACATTCTGCAATATGTAAAACAAAAAACAATCGTTTTAGCAATATGCATATTTAAAAATACACAAAAACGTATTCACTTTAGAATGAAATTGAGATATCAATAGCTATAATGTTTCAAAAAAAGAATGGCAATAATAAGAAATAATATGTTTCCTTAAGTCTATGAACAAAATATTTTTTTTTTTTATACACATGCAATATCCTTTTTTGCAAAAAATAATTGAATTTTCAAATTATTATGAAACATTTTTTTCCTACTTGCTCTGAATGTATCAGCTCTCATGTTATTAATTAATATTAATAATTTTAGACATTAAAATTCTTACTATAGCTCTTCTTATGTAATTATAACCTTAAAAATATAGCAATAGTATTTTGGAAATTTTATGATTGTGTTTTATTTTCCAGATCAAAAAGTACTGATTATTTTTAGTGTATAGAGTCCTTATCGACAATATTATATAAAAGTATTTTTTATATAAAATTATTCAAAACATATTTAATAATGATACAAATACAGAAATAAGAAATTATTATACAAGTAAAAAATCTATAACAAAAAAAGTAATTGAAAATGAACTGTTTTTAGAGAACGAAAAATTGTCAGTATATTTTAAACATAATATTAAGTCTAAAATTCATTTTTATTTAGTATAAAAACATTAACTCCAGATTATAGGGTAGAAGTTATATTTTCAAAGAAACCTACAAAATTTCCTTTTTCGTTACAATTATAATGTTTTGCAACAGTATGACAAATTCTAATATGTATAAGTAATAATATGTAAACATTTTCTTTTAACATGAACTGTACAGTTCAAAAATGTAGTGAAAAAACTGTGATAAACAAATGTATTCAAACTGTGTAATAAAGAAAACATAAAACTAACAATTTCAAAAAAAATTACATTTATATACAGAAATCTTATTCAATTCAGATACTAATGTGTTTTAATTACATACAATGAATGCTCGAATTATTTGGGACTGTTACATGTTATTTCTATGAAAAATTAATGCAATTAAACTTCTACGATTTACTTGACTTTTGGTAGTAAATTAAACTTTAAGTGAACAGCTTGTCTTTATCAAAAATATGAAAATTATTAAACCATAATAATGAAAAGAATAATAAAGTTTTGGTATTGTTTATATACAAATTTATCAGAAAATAATGTATTTTGCAAATAATTAGAGAATTTCCATTGAATAAAAGCAATACAGAAATATACTATTTTAAGAATAAAAAAATAATGCATGAATATTAAAAATAAAAAATGCTTTGTTTGATTTTTTCTCGAAAAATTCCCAAAGATTTTAATTATTCCCATCATTATCTAAAATAAATGTCATCAATCAATGCCAAATTCACAAAGGGCAAGAATTGTTCTTTAATATTTTGAGATTTTTGTTTACATAATAAGATACATGTTTGATTTCTTACAATATGGTGTGATACAATATGATTGATTGTAACGTTCTACGCAAGGATGTCTTTTTAGTGTATGTTTGGGAAAAAAGTAATAAATATAAGTTTTTTTGCAGATACATATGTCATAACTAACGATAAATAATTGTACAATATTTTTTACGTACAACAGAGAAAATGTTTCGAATATATTTATTGTATAAAAGAATATTTATTTGATATACAAAAAGTTTACTCCATTCGGAATGAATTATATCTGTTTTTACTCAATATATGTTCTTAAAATCGAATTAATTAATTCAATAAATGTAATAAATCAGTTATTTATTGTAGTATTACATATATTGTTTGGCATTGTTCAGATTCAATAAAGATGATTTATTTTATAAAATATGATTAAAAATGATATTTCTTTTACTTTGGTAAACTCAGGAAAACTATTATCCAACAGTGCAGTTTTGACAAAAAGTTCAGAAAAATTTTTTTAACATAACAATGTTAATCACAAATTTTCCTTTTGGAGATGAAAGCTTTTTTTTATAATGACACTATTTTTAGTTCATTAATAATATTAAAACTGAAATATTTAAATAAAGTTTGCATATAGTAAAAAATATATAGTAATTTATAAAGCCTATATGTAAAAATTACTTAATAGCAAAACTAAAGCCGACTGCCCATCTCTTTGCTTGATATAAAATCCATAATAGAGTCAATTGGTATTGCATGCAAATTGTTTTATAATAATTACTTTTACATAAAACCAATATTATTTCTAAATAATAAATATATTAAACTAAACAACTTAAAAGTAAATATATAAACTTTCAACTTAAAATAAAACATTCATAATATTTCATCATAAAAATCATATCAAATTTAATTACAAGGAGAATCTTGTATTTATTTATAACTAAACACACACAATCCTATTTTTTTATGTATAGACAAATTACATTTAATCTATTCACATAATTATTAAAAATATTAATGCAACATATTGGCAGAATTATGTATATTTTTAAAATTTTTGTGCAGTTTTACATATTCAGTACTTGTTTAACCGTTTTTTTAAATCAGTTATTATATGTTTTTTTTGTATAAAATTAAGTTATTTTGAAATTAAAGTGAATTATACAAGCAACACATATCTTAAATAAGAAAATTATTACTTAAATTTTAATATATTATTTCATATAATTTATTATATATTATTTTTATAATTATTACATATTATTCTATATTTAATATATTCTCCTCCTAAATACATATCTAAAATTCCTATCTCATAAAAATCTGAATTTAATATGCTCTTGGTAAAAAATAAATTATGTATAACAGCCAGTTGGTATTTAACAAGTAATATAAAAAAAATTTAAGTCAATTCCTACTTTTTTTTTCACTATATTGCAGAAAGTCCTTTATAACTAATTTTCATTTCTTTTTTAAGTTTATCTGGCTCCATCTATTGGTAGATATATGCAACTTAAATCTAAAAAAAACTATAATTAATTAAATTTAATTACTGAATTAATATTTGAAAAAACTGTATTAGCATCAAGTGTCATCCACTACAAGTTCAAAAAAATGTATTTGAACTTGAGTGGATGAATTAAAAGTATTTTATTAACGATTGAAAATTTGAGCAAGATATATATAGGAAGAGTATGAGCTAATAGAAGGAATTGAAAAAGGCCCTCATATTAATCTTTGAAACCTGGAAGCAATATGTAACCAGTATTTGGGTTAAATAATCTAAACTCCTATCATTTGAATTTTCAGGATCATGATTCTTCATTATTTAACTGTATTCTTAGAGTACATGAATATCATTGAGTCATTTTCGTGTAATTATCTTGTTTCACAATGGGCTTGTAATAAATGATAATCATTGAAGCTCATGGTAAATGCTACTTTGATATGTATACATCAATTCCGATGATAGTTGTATCACAATTCTCTAAAGGCATCCAACATAATACATGCTTTCTAGCTCTGTGTAATACAACTGTCTTTTAATAATTGTTAGATAGCACTGTGACAACTCATTTTATAGAAATAATGTAAATTTAGAAGATACTGCTGCTGTTAGCATTTTGCAGTCTATTTTCAAAATAAATAAATTCACATTATTTTTATTATGTAGTTGTATAATGTTAAAATAAAACTTCGAAAGAAGCAAAATGCTTTGAAATTATAAAAAGAAATTATTAAAATCAGTAAATTTTCTCTCATAATTAATGTTTAAAATTTAGAAATGTATACAACATCATAATTATTTTTAAAAATGAACATGTTGAATAAATAAAACTAATATATTTTTCAATTTCAATTTGTGAAATTGTATTCAGAAACATTCGATATAATCCTTGTTTTCAAGTTTATGTTTCTATAGAAACCTTATTTATAACTATAATTGAATTTAAGTGATGTTTTGATGATTTTACATGCATTATTGTAGTCACAGTAAGTTATAATATAGTATATTTAAAATGTTTTATTTTTAAGCTTGTATTATTTAATCTGTAATAAAAAAAGTTTCAAATTTAACGAAAAGTATAACACTTTTTTTTTTTTTTTCAAAAAAATTAGAAAACTCAAAAATGGAAATGGAACCTCTCGATAAACAAATTAGATTATTTATAAAATTTCGCCACAAAATATCAAATTTTCAGCAAAATAGTATAGTTATCACAACATTAACATTTTATATTTTGAATGCTTTTTGGTTATTAAATATACATGACTTCAGAATTTTTCAAGCTCAGATTAGGACTTATATTATATATTAAAAGGAATAAAATATAAATAAATATTATTTTATGTTATTCAATTTTAGTTATTAATATTCTTTTCTCAACACACTGTTTCGCTTTTTTTTTTTCTATTGCATTTTCAAAGGTGCATAAATAAAATTTTAAGAATATGTATTTTTTTTTTTTCTGTAATAAACCTTTATATTTCTGCTACAGAAATTTTAGAGAATTTATTATAAGATCACGCAATAAACAAAAGTAAACAAATATAAAAATGAATATCTTAGAAAAATTAAGACTTCAAATATTTTGTACTCGTAAAGAATAAAGGAGTAGCGTTTCATAACATTTAAAAAATCCAATTACTCAATTATTGGATTCCATGTACAGTAAGGCATTTCAAATGACAGATACGAAAACCTTTTTTTCAAAACACAAAGGCAAATATTATAGTATTTAGAAAATTTAGAAATACATTATAGTTACAAAAAATAAGAATAGATCTACATTTTATAAGTACATACAACACACATAAAAGTGTTCAGATTTTGAGTAGGAAATTATTCATTTGCTCTATCATTCTAATGTTTCCTGAAATTCTATCATATTGTCTTTTGAAATTATGATACCAAATATTCTATTTCAAGTAACATTCTTTGGGCTATTTTTTTCGTACCAAAATAACAGTTGGAAGAGATATGGTAACTGTCGCAGTTGTTTACCCTTAATTTATCTGACATTCCAATTTTTTGGCTGAATATTTGCGTAGTAAGTTATTCTTGTTCTTATTGAATTTATATTTCAATAAAAATAAAAACAAGAACAACATCAATTTTTGAATTAATTCTTGCTTAAAATTCTAAAATTATAATTTCAGGTAACTAGTTTTACAACAACCAAAATAATCTTTGAATTACATAAACCGTGTCTTGTACTAAATTGCAAATTTATGATATACGAAATTCATTACGGTTTTAACTTCTGAATATTTTTAAATTCGAACATATAATTTTATTTATGATCATACAATCAATGGATTCCAGTTTATGCATTATACAACATATTAATCAATGGATTCCAGTTTATGCATTGCACAACATACTAATCAATGTATTCTAGTTTATGCATTGCACAACATACTAATCAATGTATTCTAGTTTATGCATTGCACAACATACTAATGAATATATTTTAGTTTATGCATTGTACAACATACTAATGAATATATTTTAGTTTATGCATTGTACAATATACTAATCAATTTATTTTAGTTTATGCATTGTGCAACATACTAATCAATGTATTCTAGTTTATGCATTGTACAACATACTAATCAATGTATTCTAGTTTATGCATTGCACAACATACTAATCAATGTATTCTAGTTTATGCATTGTACAACATACTAATGAATATATTTTAGTTTATGCATTGTACAACATACTAATGAATATATTTTAGTTTATGCATTGTACAAACATACTAATGAATATATTTTAGTTTATGCATTGTACAACATACTAATGAATATATTTTAGTTTATGCATTGTACAATATACTAATCAATTTATTTTAGTTTATGCATTGTACAACATACTAATGAATATATTCTAGTTTATGCATTGTACAACATACTAATCAATTTATTTTAGTTTATGCATTGTACAACATACTAATGAATATATTTTAGTTTATGCATTGTACAACATACTAATCAATTTATTTTAGTTTATGCATTGTACAACATACTAATCAATGTATTCTAGTTTATGCATTGTACAACATACTAATCAATGTATTTTAGTTTATGCATTGTACAACATACTAATCAATGTATTCTAGTTTGTGAATTTATTTAATGTATTCCAGTTTATTATATATAAGATATGACATGGCATGTTGATACTACTCTATAGTAAATAATTTATTATAATTAGATCTACACTGTACAATAAAAAAAAAAAAAAAAAAGTTTAAGTAAAGTTTAAATTTATATCATGAATTTAACTTATGTAATCGTGATTCCACCTACGCACTATAAAAGTTGCTCCTATCCACTTCCCTGTGACATTCAGGAGAAATGGTCAATAGGCCTCGAGACTCTCACCCGAGAGAAAGTACAACGCCACCGAGGCTACTGCTGAGAAACATTTTGTTTACAGTCTCTCACCCTGAGTGGAAATATATTTAGCACAACCCTGTATATTTGTTGGCTACAGACTCTCACCCAGAGAGGAAGTATATTTTTCGCATTCAACGCGTACTTGATTATTTTTATTTTTGTCTTAGAAGTGGAATCCTGCCACTATTCATAATTATAAGTCTTTAAATGTGTTACATATTGTCTATAGTTCATTGTGCGTTTGTGTGTGCGTGTAAAAAAAGCTGTGTGTTCTCAAACCTGTGTCTCAAGTCTCAACCCAACCACAACTAGTTACAATCCAGAGCTCCACAACCAACAACACTACACTTAAAAATTCCATAAATAAATATATCAACACGTAAATATTGAAAACAAAACTCATACCAACTTTCACCGTAAGTATGGCCAACTGAAAAATTCAGCCAATTCAATTTAAATCTAAATTTCAAAAGTTTCACCATAATAAACAAAAAATAACACTTGAAATTTGATTGTATATTTTAATTTATTAAGTATAAATGCTGTCTAACATTTATTGCTTAATAGATCTTAACATATGACGACAATGAATGGGTAAGTTTACTATCCTTAATTAATATCACTAGCCCTTCAGACAGATTGAGAAAATGAAATCAATAATGACTTGACAATGCACAATCGGCCGTATTATTTCTCTAATTCTGGAATAAATGTCAGTTATTGCATGACAGAAATCTCAGTGATGTTTCGTAATTATATTAATATTGAAACGAGCAGACAAATAGTATAATCGCATTACTTACTGTCTGAACTATCAAAAGAATTTAAAGATTTTTAGCAAATAACTTGATGTAATTTATCTTAGTTTTTTAATAGAATTAAGTCAACATTTCTTACAAATTTCTTACAAATAAGTAATATCCTTAATTATTCACTATTTATTGTTCACGCAGTTTTTGATTAATTTATAGGGCTTAAGATGTATTCAAAGACGTCAATTCAAGAGGAAAATCAAAATTTGTTTCAATTATGATTTCTTAACTATAAACTCACTTCATAAATACATACCATACATGCATACCTTATACAGAAACACATACCTTATACAATGAAACAAATACTTGCATATACGCTGTAGCAATTTCGAATGACATACAGTGCACTCAATTTAATATTGACATTTTGCAAATATTATATAATATTCATTAACAAGAATGAATAATTAATCAGTTTTATCAAATAAAAGTACATTTAATTTCTGATATGTCGTGTATTTTCAAGACAACAGAATAATAATTCAAGCAAACGGAATAATAATTTTTTTTTTGCATTATATTAATTTTGGGGTACCGTAAACTTTATTTTGTTTCCTCTTTGTAAACTGCAAATAAAATAATAATAACTACAAATAATAATAATTGAAATACAAACTATCGTTTACTTTTTATAATTTTTTTCATTATGTTGAATTTCTCATAGTAGTACTAGAAAATGCATCTGTTCCTCATATTAAAACTCGAATTCTTTATAGCGTTGTTCAAATAAAAAATAAATTAGAAAATAAACCTCGAAATAACATTAAAAACAATGAAATTAAAAACAAAAAAAATTAAAAATATCGAAATAGCATAATTTGTTTATTTCCAATGACAAGAAAAAAAAATTAAAGAACAGGAAAGTAATGACAAAGAATGGAAAGCAATGATATACTGATTATTACAATGAGGGAAAATGACAATTTCATTATAAATAAAGATTTTATCAAAGTCATTGCGTCAATAGCTTTTTAATTTACCTGCGAAAGGAATCGTTACGAAATATTAGAGAGTTTTTGCATAACGCTTTTATCGTCCGGTATTTTTTCTCATTTTCATGCTCATAGGAAACATTATTACAGATACGCACGCGCAATTTCTTATGAGCATGCGCACTAGGGAGAAAAAATACCGGACGATAAAAACGTTATGCAAAACTCTTTATTCAATAAGGATGAAAGTGATATTGATTCATAAGTCCATCATGCCACAAAGTAAGTAATATTTTTGGTCATAAATGCCAATACTATAAGGCTGCTTTTTTAGACAGCTGTAATCCAACAATAGGTAAAATTCGGCCACAGCTACACATCTATCGCCATTGAGAATATCGCACAATTCTTACTTCATCGTTCTGCTGCGATTCTGTTATGTATAAATATATGTTTTTTTTAATTCAATCTAATGCACAGCTTTATTGAATGATAAATTAGTTGCTGTAATTGCTAGCCTTTCCAAGCAAAGAAATTAGTTTACTTGTTTCTAACTGATGTATTATCAGTTATTCATTAGATGTATGAACAGTATATTTTTGTTGTTGACTAATTCTCAATGTCCTGCAGTGCGGGACGGACATCCTACGAGTGATCTACTCATGGATGAAGGGAAAAGGGCAGCTTCTGTTGTGATGGATCACCCGTAGGTAGAAGTCTGACTTTTGCTCCTTGACGCTCTTACAGTCATATGAGACCGGGACCAACGGCTTAAAGTGGATTCCGAACCACTACAAACATCCATGCCACCGCCGGGAATCAAACCAGAAACCTGTGGCACAGAGCGCCAGAGCGCGAGCCACTCGACCATTCAGGCCCGAACAGTATATATATTATATATATATATATATATATATATATATATATATATATATATATATATATATATAGTATGTAATAATGGGTTAATATTCATTAGAGGTACGAACAGATTTGCATCAATAAACCTACAATATGGGAATAAGAACCCTTACACAATATTGTTAATTTATATGCATGCATGCACTTATTTATTAAAGGTGGCCAGATTACCGAGTAGCTAGAGCTCTGGCACTCGGTAACAAAGGTTTCGGGTATACCGATGGGGCCATGGATGTTTGTAGTGGTTCGAATCCTTTTAAACCGTAGGTCCCGGTCTAATAGGATCGTAGAGCGTTGTGGAGGGTAGTGTTACTTGTGTCCATAGCATATCTTCAAGATACACGTGTCCCCTGGGTACTGCTAAATGAGTAGAGGTGTAGCCCTTGCTTATGGCATAAAATTAACTGTCTCTGTATTGCCAGCTGCATTACAACAACAGCAACATTAGAAGGAATGATCAGTGCGGTGTTTTAAAAAAAGTAGGACACAAATTATGCAAATTACCTGGAGATGTGTAAAAAATTGAAAATTCGTTAGTGTACTAAAAAAAATACATTGTAATAAATCTGTATAACTTAGTTCAATTTAAGAGTCCTTTACATTAAAATTTAGAAAAGCCAAACGGGTGTTATTACACACATGAATATGTATATATGTTTTGAAACAATGTTTACATTTTGCGGTTTCATACTAAATGGAAAGTAAGGTATTTTATTATACAAGAATTATAATGTAGGAAGAAAATTGTATAAAGAAAATAAATATATAAAAGGTTTAAATTAGGGAGTTTAATAGAAATATATGTATGTACAACTGTTTTTTATATATGTATAAATAACGGATATTGATATATATATAATGTAATAATACTTGTTGTATTCTTTCTGAAATTTCAACCTATAGCTAATGAATTCGGTTTCTACACCAGTTATAATTATTTTTATATTTCATCAGATGAAGAACTGACTGATATTGGAGAATTTTATAATATATAGGAGGTTATATTAAGCGGAAAACAATGATGGTTAAAGAATGCAGCATAATATAAACAAAGGAAGTACATAAAACAAGTAATATAAAAAAAAAATAATAATAAAGTCCATTCCTACTTTTTTTTTCACTATATTGCAGAAAGTCCTTTATAAATAGCTTTTTCATTTTTTTAAGTTTATCTGACGCCATCTATTGGTAGATAAATGCAACTTAAATCTAAAAAAATATAATTAATTAAATTAATTACTGAATTAATATTTGAAAAAAAACTGTATTAGCATCCAGTGTCATCCACTACAAGTTTAAAAATGTATTTGAACTTGAGTGGATGAATAAAAATATTTTATTAACGATTGAAAATTTGAACAAGATATATATATATATATATATATATATAGGGAGATATGAGTTAATAGAAGGAATTGAAGAAATAATAATAGATATTAAACCAGAAATTATTTTACAAAATCGGATTACACACATATATATAACGAATATTCGTTCTTTTGATTTTATATAGCTTACCTAACCCTAAACATTATCTCATAACAGAAACAGGCTGAGACATTACTCTTGTGACAATTGACAACTAACCTAATACCTATTTCTGCAATTTCGACCTATAACTAATGAATTCGGTTGCTACAGCTGATGTAATTATTTTTGTATTTCATCAATTGAAGAACTATTCAATATTGGAGAATTTCATATTATGTAGGAGCTTATATTAAGCTGTAAACAATGACGGTTAAATATTGCAATATAATAACAAAGAAAACACATAAAACAAATAAGAGTTATTAAGTCAGAAACGATTTTATAAAATTATTTACACATATGTATAACGAATATTCAATCATTTGATTTTATACAGTTTGTCTAATCCAAAACGATATCCTATAACAGACAGAACCGTGACATTATTTTGTGAAAATTATCGATGTTTTTTAGAACATATTAATGTTACCCGAAAATTGGTTTTAAAATAAAAATCACTTATTCCCAAATAAATACATAAATCTAATTGTTGTAGTACAAAAAAAGTCAGCCTAATTTTTTTTCGAACACGGCAATCGCCAATTTAATTTACCCAAAAATATTGTCCCTTAACAAAACCAAAAAAAAAGGCTTAGACATTAGTTTATGAAATTTAACAATGTTTTTAGGCCATAGTAATATTACTTGAAAATTAGTTTTAAAAATAAAAATCAATTATTCCCAAATTACATCAATCTGATTGATGTAGTATGAAAAAAAAAAATCAGCCTAAATGTTTTCGAACGCGGCAATCGTCAATTGCTCCTTAACAAAAAAAGGCTGAGACATTACTCTATGAAAATTGACAATGTTTTTAGACCATATTAATGTTACTCGGAAATTGGTTTTAAAACAATAAAAAAATTTTATATTACAAGTCAATTCATACTTTTTTTCACTATATTGCAAAATGTCCTTTACAAATAAAGTTGAAATTTTCCTCTTACATCTGGAGCCATCTACACTATCTGAAGAAAGTGACGGGACACCCCCTCGAAAAGTAGAAAAGTCGACAATACAGCTGGCACATGCGCAATAGGGTATCACGTGTCAGCCATATCCTACAAATACTCTGGGGAGTCGACTAGAGTTGCTTTTTTGTCAAGATGCCGCCACGGGAAGAGTTGTCTGAGTTCGAGAAAGGTGTGTTGGTTTGATTGCATCTCTCCAAGGTGTCAATTGGGAGATATCCCGTCTCCGTAACTGCTCAAAATCAACTGTAGCACGTGTTGTGTGTCGCTACAAGACTGAGGGACACTGTCAGAACAAACCCCGAAGTGGACGACCTACAGTTCTCACCAGCAGGGACCGGCGGTGCTCGGCAGGGAGATTAGAAGTAACCGTCAAACATATATGGATAACATCGCTAATGAGTTTAGACAAGCCACAGGTTTGGCCGTTTCAACAAAGACTCTTCGTATCGAGGCCCATAAGTTAGGTTACACTGAACGTTCGGCGGCCCATAAGCCTTGATTACGAAAAAACAAGAAAGTGCGCCTTCGATGTGCCAAAGACCACCGTACTTGGACTCTGGATGATTGGAAACGCGTCCTTTGGAGTGACTAGTCACAATTTACCCTTTTCCGTTCCGATGGACGTGTTTGAGTATGGCATTTACCAGGAGAACGCCTTTTGCCCGAGTGTGTCGTCCCAAGTGTAAAGTTTGGTGGAGGACGATTGATGGTATGGGCCTGTTTCTCCTGGTATGGGGCTGGCCCACTGGTGAAGGTTGATGGTATGATGAATGCCAATAGCCTGTGATATGCTCGACAATCATGTCCTTCCTACCTTGTGGGCAACGTACGGTATGGATGATTACTGGTATCAAGACGACAACGCAATATGCCATGTTGCAAGGAGGACTCTAGATTGGTATGTGAACAACAACGTTAAACGCATGGAGTGGCCGGCGCAGAGCACTGATCTCTGGGACGAATTGGACCGTCGGTTGAAAACCTGCACCCCACTCCCCAAAAGCAAGCCTGAACCATGGAACTTCCTGTTAAACATTTGGAAGGAAATTCTTCTTGCCACTATGACTAATTTAGTGGAAAGCATGCCCAGAAGGGTTGCAGCTGTGATCGCGGCCAAAGGAGGTCCTACCTCCTATTAATTTTAAAAATATGGGTTTATGTAGTTTTAGTGTCGTGTCCCGTCACTTTCTTCCACACATTGGATACATGCAACTTAAATAAAAAACTAAAATTAATTCAATTTAATTAATGAATTAATATTTGAAAAATATATTAACAACAAATGTTATCCACTACAAGTTTTAAAAATATATTTGAACTTGAATGGATGAATAAAATGTATTTTATTAAAGATAAAAAATTTGAAATATATATATATAGGTAGAGTGTGAGCTAATAGTAGGAATTGAAAAAAAAAACATTTTAAACTACATCAATCTAATTGCTGTGATAAAAAGTCCGCCTAAATTTTACAAACACAAGCAATTACCAACTTAATTTAGTTGTCCATTTGAAATATATCAAGGGAAGAAAAACAATGCCTTCCTCTTTAAAGTGTTTAAATGGATTATTCGAATTCCGTTACAGGGGAAATCTAATGGAAGTATTAAGTGTGGATAGCTAATATCTCATGATGCCAATAAAATATCTGATCATCCCCAGGACAATTCTTTGTTTATGAGGTAGCTTTTTCAAGAACCACCTCCTCAGACATTCCGATTGGTGGAGAAGTAAGTACCCTGAAGAATGTGTTCCCATCAACTGATTTGGAAGATATTGTCTTCGATCTTTTTAACAGAAAAAAATCAAGAGCATTGATTTGTACGGCTTTTAGACAATGAGATGCATCAGCGGAAATGTATTTCTTCATGATTGTTGATTTCTTTTCTTCTGGTACTGAGATTGCGTAGCTGGGGGCAAAAGAAATTATGGAGATGAGATAAATGCAGAAAAAAATAGGAAGAAGGATCTGAGCTAGCTGAATTGCCATTTTTTTTGAAAAAAAAAAAAATCCATAAGTCTGAATCCTAGATCATTCTTAATTTTTTTTAAAAGAGTATAATCCATTTTAGTTTCAACAGATTTAAAAAATCATGGGGAAACATTTTCGGATTTATATATTTAGTTTATTTTTGTTCCAAAATATGGCTCATAAAATACATATATCAATATATATTTCAAAAATTTGGCAAGACATTTTAACTTTTTTTTTCTCAACCCTGTACCGAAACTATTTTGGGAAATTTATTATATTTTGTTATAAAATTCTGGAGAAACGCAGACAACACTTCAAAATCTGTCTTTAAAAATTTAATTAAATCGATGATAAATCGTACTTTTCAAGTTATTCAGAAAAAATGGGAGAGTAACAGAATTTTACAGAATTTTGCTAAAACTTCCTTTTTTTCAGCATGGTATTACAACTTTGTAACAGGCATTTTTACCGCTTTAGTTAAATTTATTTATGAATCAATTTCACACGTTTAAATTTCTGAATTTTATTTAAAAATCCATATGTTAACATCAAGTAATTTTCATTACAATAAAATTTACATTCTAGAAAGAAAATTGGCAGTTTTCAGTTTTCAATTATTTGTTTTTCTAGATTTCCTTTCCTAGATTTGGCTTGTGATTTTCTTTAACATGACATAAAAAAAAAAACATTTTAAACTATTGGAAATCTATGGTGAAGTAAAAGCTGTTATTTTAGTAATTTTTGGGTCTTTTGTTAAAATACTGTAGGTTAGTGGGTTTTAATTTCCAAACATCAAATTTCAAGTAAGTGTTTTTGCACTAGACAAATCTTATGATGTATTATTAACACTTTGTTGGTTACATGTATTGCAAAACCATTTGGTTAAAGGAAATTTTTAAAAATTTTGCCTTTGTTATAGATATTAATTTTTTCTAAGAAATTCGAATATTTCATATTAAACTGAACCTGAAATATCTACCATTTAATTATATCTGGGTTGTTAAAAATATTAAATTGCGTAAAAGAGTTAAATAGCTTAACAAGTTAACTTAGTTGTTTACTTCACTGGCGCAACAGCACTAAGGTGGTTCAAGACCGTAAAAGACATATTATCCTCATATTGATTGAATATAATTTTAGTTATTAATATTACAACTTATATGAATATAGCAATCATTATTGATTTTATGAAAATAATACATTAATATAATATATTTTTCTTCGTTATATGAATTATAAAATACTCTTGATATTTTACGCTTTCTTCTCCAATGGTGTAATAGCCTCATGTTGGGTCAAAGCCGTTACATACAGGAGATGTGTTTTGTTTTATGAGGTGGGTAGGCAGCTCTACGCGTAACTCTACAATCCTATTAGACCGAGACCTTACGGTTTAAAGTGGATTCCGAACCACTACAAACATCCATGGCAAGGCCGGCACTTGAAACCTATATCTATGGCATCGAGCGCCAGATCGCTGCAATCAAGTTAAATATAAATAATTTAAGTTTATAGTTATTTTAAAGGTTATGTAAATGATATGCATCTTGAAAAATTTTGCATTAAATGAGATTTAATTAGCTGAATAATTTCTTTTATTATTTATTATACATCACATTTTTGATAAAGGGAAAAAAAAATTTCAACTCTTTCACAATGTATGCAGCAGAACTGTAATAAAAATCAAACACTTCCCAACCAAACTTGAATCGTCAAAACTTTTCCAACGTTACAAAACACGAATGGGGCAAAGAAAACGTATTTTTCATTCCTTACAAATCTGCCAAAAGAATACTCTCCTCTTCAAAGCGAAAACGTTTTCCTCCAACTGGACTTGTTTGAATCCAACACCGGCCCGACTTTTTTATTTTGCCCTGCCTTGTTTGTGATTCCCGCTGAGTCGTTGCAAACCCCAATTCCCTAACAAGAGGCTGGGAAACATTGCGTGCCAAAGGAACTGTCTTCATTCGGAGGGAAAATTTCCCGCCAAGATTTATGTGATCTGCAAAATTCAGTCCTCCCGCCACATTATTAAGGATCTGACCTTATCTCGTTTTGGCGGAGGGATTGGGATTTTCTTTTCAGGCTGTGCATGCTGGTTGGCAGTCTGGTGCATAATGCAATTGGGTTAAGAGCGTTTATTCACCCTATGTAGTTAAGATATTTGTAGAGTTTGTGAAAAACATCAATAGTGTGGATTAAATATGATTGAATTGTATTTTTATAAACTTAATTAAAATATATACTATGGGTTTTTTTTGTTTAAATTTTAAATATATTTTTAGATATTTTCATTTTAACGATCATTTTTATCTGTCTTATTGTAACATATAAAATTTTGTATTATTTAATCTGTCGGTTGTGTCTGCTGGTTTGTCGCTCTACGGTCATTTTTTTGCACACATCCTGCTAATTAGACCTACAGTTTAACGTGGATTCCGAACTACTAAACAAACATCCATGCTACCGCTAGCATTCCAGCTTGAAGGCTGCGGTACCAACGGCCATAGTTCTAGCCAATTGGCCCTCAGGCCACAAAACTGATATTTCCAGTAATGTCAGAGTCAGGATTCGAAACCACGCTCGCTTTCGAGAATCAAAGCTTAAATCTGACACCTTAGACAGCTTAATGTGAGAGTGTAAGAGATACTGCTTTCGAAACGACTTGATGGCCAAAAATAGAGAGCATCACGAGGAGATGTGATAGCATATATAAATATTTTCAAAAATATTTTGAATGGTTAATGTTTTTTTTTCCAGGTGTTTATTTATATGTCACATAACTGAAGAGAAGTTACGCCTAAAACAACACACTTTTCTCACAATATATCGAGTAGGAGTGTTTTTAGAAAATGATGTTTCTATTATTTTTTTCAATTTAAAATAGAAGAATTTGTTATTCAATATTAACACTTTTCTAATATGAATATATTTTATACAGTATGAGTATACATTGATAAAAATTATTTAAAGTGGAGAGTCTACCTCCATCACAACAAATGAATGGAATTACTATTCATTGAATCAAGGTCCATTACTGGTCTACAACCGAACGAAGCACACCAGATTTTTTAAACCCACTGTGCAGAAGTCGGGATTTGAATGATGTAAAGAAGCTTGAACACACAAAGAAATATTTATTTTTCACATGACATTTCACAATTCTTACACATCCATGAATTTTTTTTCATTTTGTTGTGTCGACATCCAATGTCAGAGATTACTGAAAAATACAAAGAAAAACCTTCAATACAATTTATAACATTTGAAATAATGAGATTGCTGCACATTCATACTCCCCGAAAATTGGTCAGCTTGTTATGTCATTTCCATAGTAGAAAATAAAATACTTCATTTCAAAATATTGAAGTCATATGAAACCTTCGATTTTAATTTTTTTGAAGTTGAGTGAACTTCCTGACAGCTTTTGCTTAGTATAGCTAATTTGTCAAGTGTCGCCTCGCTTGTAACGAGTCAATAAGGTGCCCTGCTCTCTAACGGTCATTACACCATGATACTCCCGAAATATTGTGTCATTGACAAATACTGTGTAACTGTTCAAACCAATATATAAAATACAGCAAAATGTTAGCCCCACGTCAGTTTTTATTTGAGCAAATCTTTCACTTAGCTGCTCTTAGATAATCGCTGTTATTTCTGTTTTACCTATAATAATTTTAAGATCTCGAATAACACTTCATCATATCATGCTTTGTTTCATACCTGTTTGTAATCAAAACGATGCGGCCCCTGTAATACTTGAAAACAAAGACTTCTCGGTACATGCCATGCCACATTTGTGGCTGCAAAAGCCACACGTCATCACAAGTGGATGATTTTTCCTTGTCGAATAAGAACAACATTTTGGTCAATTGATTCATAAGCTGAAAAGCTCAAGACAGATTTTCAGACAAAATACCTTATCAAATATACTATTGCTGTTTGTAATTTCCTGCTTTTCTGCAGCCCATTTTATACCTTTTTACCCAGATGGCCTGCTTACAATATTTATAATAGTCTTTTCTCACAGAAATGGACACTGCAAAACTTCGATGAGAGTGAATTGTTTAACAATATTTCATTTCAACAAAAGAGTCATAGGGGAGTGGCTAGGTGGAGCCATCTAAAACAAAGTGCAGCTTGAAACCACCAAACAGTAGATTAAATAATTATAGATATGAAATATAGTAATAAAATAAACAGAGAACAACTAAATTTGAGACCATGGGTTTATACTTAGATAAAATGTACCAGTTGAAAATACATTGATTTTTCTTCCTTATAATCTAGTTAACTAACATTTTAATAAAAAAATTTACTACTTTGTATACCTATATTACCTTATAATTGTGTTTCTTGCCTGTTCAAAAGTGTACTATTTATAAAAATAGAAACTATTATTTCTAATATCACAAGAATATATGCCTTCCAGTGTTGGAGAAGTTTTACGAAAATATATGAAATATGGTACAAACAGTTTATTTTGTCATATACGCTTTGGTTAGTTATGATCTAAAGCATTCCCAACCACTTAGGTTAAACAGTTCTTACTTTTCAGTCATTACCTCCCCAGTTAGCTTTAAAGTTACTTTCGGCGTGATATGCTTGTAGTCATTGCTTTACCTGCAAAGTTACAGTCCCAGTTGTTATCATTCTGTTTTTACCCGTCTCTAGGTTGGCTGTAATATTAGTTATTACTACCTGCCGGATGGATGATGCTGATATGGCTTGAGACCCCTGGTCTAGCAATGATAACATTTAAAATACACTAGTAGTTGGGCAACCAAAAGTATTAATATTAACAATAGTAATTTTTTACTTAAAATAAATGAAAAGTTACAATTGTGTTCTTAAATATCTCTGTTCTTTCTGTTTTTAAGGCTCATGTGTCCTTAAAATCTAATAGTAAAACGCATTTTGGGCTGACCGGTAAGATGAAATAGCAATGGTAAATAAGAATACATCTCCTTTCCCAGTTTTTCGTTCTGCTTCTTCCGGAAAACCTGACATCTGGAAGATACACTAAATCTCCACATTGATGCCTAATCCATTGTGAAATGTAACACCTATATATTTTTGACAAATTGTAATGACAGCCAGTCGGCTTGCTATTTGTCAGATCAGGTTCATAGTGAATTCGTGCCCAACATACAAGCACATTAATGCTTTAATTTCACTTATTTAGTTAATTTTCAAATATACACCCCAGCCATAACAAAATAAAATTTAATTTAATTTAATATTTTTTATTTAAATTCTCGAGTTTAATAAGAAGTTAATACACTGTGATAAAATAGATTCATTATTTTTCTTCATTGTGAATTCTCCTTATTTGTAAAGTACACTTTCCCTGAATGATATAACAATAGTGACCCAATGCACCATTTTGAAAAGAATTTCATTGTTGAACTTTGTAAAAACGCGCTTGCAAAGAATTAAAATATCCACCTTTGGAAAACAAGATGGTGCCGCTGGTAACAGCGCCAGAAAAGCATCATAAAACAAGCAAACAGCAAAGAAGACTGAAGAATGAAGCAGATTATCTGTTGCCGAATACTTCTGATAAACCTTAGTGTTATTATTTCTGTCATATGTAAAAGCTGCTTTAGTCAGAGTGGTCGATGAATAAGCTTTGAAAATGTGCAATGGGTTCTGTCGTAGCGTAGCAAATATATTGCCTTCCTCATCCTGATTTTACTGTATTGAATAGTGAATTTAACGCTTCAAATTCTCAAATATGGTGTCAGATTTTGTTGCGCCCCTGATATTTGCCAAAAATCAAATTTGAGTTTCTACATATAAAATGATGAATTTGTGTCGGAAAGGCAACAAAAGTGTATTCAAAAGAGAAAATTGTGTTAAATATATTTTTGTTATTTAAATTAAATATTTGATCACTCATAAAAAACAACCAACCATTAAGAGTACTCTTTTAAACTACTGATAAGGTTGAAAAATTGATCAGTTGGGGTTCTAATAAATGTATAGAGAAGAAAAGCCATACACTGAGCAAAAGGAAAGGTTGCCCACCTTGTTTATTGCACTCTGCTTTTGGCCTCAGCCTAGCGTGTGCATGCCATTTCCAGATGTGCAATTGAAAGTAAAATTTCATTCTTTTTTATCAGCAGGTAGCCCCACCGCCTTTCAGCAAACTGCCAGCTGCGCCTAGAGCAGCCAAAGAACAGCCTCCCAGGAACACATGACTATAAACATGATCTGAAAGCCTCTGTTATAAAAATCTTTTAATTTACAACTTCAAAATATTTAAAAATGAAAAATGTTAACCAATGAGGTAACTTTTCCTCATACTATGGGTTCATAGCTGGGTGCCATAGTATGAACTGTACAACCACTGGCAACCCATTGGTTCACCCATACGCAGCCACATTAAACAAGATTCTGCAACAGATCTTGGGTGTAACTTTGCAAAAGGGATTGCCCAGTTTGCTCGGGCTTTATCTGATAGAGTGGCGTCGAGTTCGGGCCAATACTGGGTGATTTTATCAGCCGAACAACAAAATTTTTGGGCTGCCCTTAGTATCCACAACTACCGGAGCCCTCTTGCGCTCTGAACTCTCCACCTTGGCCCAGCACAGCCAGAAATGACCAATTGCTTGCCCGAGCAGTTCTGCTCAGGAAAATAGAGCAGGACTGCCAGCCGAGACAACTGGAGAAAGGAGTAAAATGCCTCCCAGTTAAACCAGGATTCAAAGGATATACACTCAAAAATACGCTGAGTGGATGGCCTGGAATCAATAGTTGTCAGAAAATACAATGAGGTCTATGATGGTTGGGTTGAACCAAACACATCCGAAGAAACAGCACTCTGGCTGTAACAAGCTTGGCGTTCAGACATTGTTAGTAGTTAACTTGTAATTTATCTGAGTTGTCAGTCAAATAACTACACAGGTTTACAATACGAAATACCTTGGCTAAAATGAGTCATGTTCTTAATGAAAGAGTTCAAGAGAAGAGATCAGTCAGTTTGTGGCTACTCATACCCAGAAGATGGTCTCTGAAAGGAGTTTTGAAGAACATACTGAAACATTCAATACGAGTAGCAGATAACTTATAAATATAGTCACCTTTTCTCTCGGTTTATGGTCAACTGGTGTTCTTCATCACTAATGGAAGGAAGATTTAATATCTATCACAGTCGTTTGCTGTTAAAAAACATTTTCACTTAACACAAATGATATGTTCGAAGATAACCGGGTCTGAGATATATGCACACATTATATATAAATAATACACAATATGTACCCAATAATACTAGCTCAAACCGATACCTGTTACGAAAAGTTGGTTTAATATGCACTTAGGTATAGTGACAGGAAACATGAGCATTTTTTTGAGTGAACAGGGTCTGGTTTGCACATTTTAATACTGTGGCTTCATGAATGATCAGTTGGATGATTTTGTCCGCAGGCAAACATGCGTGGCCTTGCTCCACCCCTTAAAATACATATGTATATAGTTTAGATATGTCTCAAACTTGATCAGTTCATGGGACCCTTGAATATTAAAATATTTTGTGGAACCCATATTCATAAAAAAAAAAAAAAAAAAATACTCATGTTTGTAGTCACGCACACATCTAGAAATGCATATTAAATTAACTTTTTTTTTCATTAACAGATCAGTTTGAATAGTATTAATTTAGATTTTATATGTGTGTGTATATATATGTATGCACATATATATATATAATTTGGTTATACTTCAGATGTTTTATATCCATTTGTGTTAAATTGAAAATGTTTTTTTTTTTTTTTTTTTAAACTTTAAACATTTGATTGATAAGATATTAAAATGCTCCTTCCATTAGTGATGAAAGTACCAGTTGTTATAAACCGAGAAGAAAAAAGAGTGATATATTTATAAGTTATCTGCTACTTGGTAAATATTTATTGGATGTTTCAGTTTTTAAGTATAATTCTTCAAAACCTCCTTCAGGGTCACATCTTCTTTAGATGCTTATGGGTGTCACAACCCTAGGGTGACCCAGTGATCTTTGTCTTCTCTTTAATTTCTTTTCATTAAGAACACTGACCTCATTTTTAGCCAAAGGTTTCATGGGCTAAGTATATTGTAGTTATTTTATTTATTTCTTCAGATAAATTTTAAGTTAACTACTAACAATGTCTAGTTTTTGTCGCTGATTTTGTAGAGTGCTTTGATTTCTTCGGATGTGTTTAGTTCAACTAACCATCTAGGTTATCTGACCTATGTGTTTTCCTGTGCTTGGTGTTCCAGGTAAAGGGATTCTGGTGATTAAATCCACTCAGAGTTGTGGCCTTTTTGTGTGAGTAATATATCCTTTGGATCTGGTTTTAATAGAGAGGCAGTACACCTCCATTTCTTGGTGTATCATTCGGCTGGCAATTACTTGTATTTCTGGGCTGGAATTGCTTCCGAATTAAGCAATTGGTCATTTTCTGGCTGTCTTGTTAAAGGTGGAAGTTCAGAATTTTTTAAGAAAATTTCAGTAGTTTATCCTCAATGGATACTAAATTTAAAAATTTTATTTGACTCGCTTGGTAAAAATTAAAATATTACTAGTATTGAACACAATTTAGTTTCATTATGATATGATTCATCAGATAAAACCAGCAAATGCTGCAGCTTCCAAGACTTAATTATTTTGCAAAGAGTTTTTTTAAGTATGCATTTTTAAATACTGATTTAATAATAACCTTACATTTTATCGTGACCCAATAAGTTTGTTTCAATAATGTAGTTGTACAATTCATACTATGAAAGCTTTGAATATGAATTATAGTATGAAATGGAAAAAGTTGCCTCCATTGAAGTTAAAATTTTTTTTTTCATTTTTAAATATTTTGAAGTTGTAAATTAAAAAGATTTTTTTATAACTGAAACTTGGTGTATATAATTATTGTTTATAGTCATGTGTTTTATAAGGGCTGTTCTAACCCCAACTGCAATACAAAATTGCTGCGAATTTTGCTGAAAACAGTGGTATACCTTTCTCTGATAAAAAGAATAGAAATTCCTTTTTCAATTTATCTTGGAAATGGCATTACTTTTTTTTGCCCTAGATGAAATTTAAAAGCAAGTCACAATAAATAAAATTAATTTTAACCTTTCAGCACACTCATTCAATTTTATGGCACTAATATATGCATTTGGCTTATTAAACCCCAACTTTTAAATTAATTTTTCCAACACTTGTCAATTAGTTTTAAAAAAAAAATGACTCTTAATAGTTGAATGATTTTTTTTTTTTTTTTTTGTAGGTGTCAAATATTTAATTTAAATAGCAAATAGTTTTAATTTACCTTTTAATTTTTTTTCTCTTTTGGAATACACTTTTTTGTTGTACCTTTTTTTACGACACAATTCATCATTTTATATGTAAAATAAATTTGGTTTTTTGGTTAAAATATCAAATTTTAATAAAATCTATTTTTTATATTTGAAAATTTTGAAAGCATTTAAATTCACTATTCAATACAACAAATCGGTTGAGAATTCAATATGATTTGCTTGCATACGTAAAAAATTATTTTACATTTTTTCAGTTTTAAAAACTATTCATCATTATGTTATTTAAAACAACTTTTGCATATGGTAAGGAAATATGCTTTACTAAAGGTTTATCAAATTATTCAGCAACAGATAATCTCGCCTATTGGATTTCTTCAGTCTTCTTTACATAGACCAATGACTGCTGATTTTTGTGATGCTTTGCTACTCTGGCATATTTAGCAGCTTTTTAATGTTGATTTTATGCAAGGTGGAATATTTTAATTCTTTCTTTTTTAAAATTTTTTGTTTTTTTTACAAGTTCAACAGTAAATTCTTTCAAATAATTGCATTGGATCATATTGTTGCCATCTACATAACCATTCAGGAAAGTATTGCCTACAAATAAGGAGAAATTCTAATGAAAGAAAAATAATGAGATCTATTTTATCACAGTGTGTGCTTGCGAGTTAAAATCGAAATTTAAAATAAGTGAATAAAAAATATTAAATTCTAAATTAAAATTTTTTTGACACCTTTGTTAATAACAGGATTGTATATTTGAAAATTAATAAATAAATGATGAAGTTAAAGCATTAATTGTGCTTTCTTGTATATGATTGAATATTTACTGAATTCATATGGGCCCTGATATTTTGGCAAGAAGTAAGCAAAGCCATTTGAGCTGTGTACTCTCATCTCTGAATCATGTCAAATATATCGTGTTGCATGCAATGGATCAGATCGGCATCAATTAAATATGGGGATTTACAGATTAGTCTTCAAATGTCAAGGACATTTTCCAGGAAGAACAGAACTTACGAAAAGAGCTAAGGGAGGAAGATAGTATTCTTATTTACCATTGCATATTATTTCATCTTACCGTTTATTTAAATACGTTTTTACTATTAGATTTTTAGGATTTTTTTGTATAATTTAAAAAACAGAAAAGAACAGAATAGTAAAATTTTAATTGCGCTTTCATTTATTTTAAGTAAAAAGTACTTATTGTTATTATTATTACTTTTTTAGTTTTGCCCAACTACTAAAATAATTATTTTAAATGGTATCATTGCTTTAGACCAGGGGTCTCCAAACTATTGCCCGCCAGTGTCATCCATCCGGCCCGCGACAGCGAATAGCTTATTGTTGCTGTAATAAGTTGGGTAAAAAACCCAGAATGATAATAACTCGGTTTTATTGACTTGCTGGGTAAAAAGCTTAATGACAAGCATAATACGCAGAAAATTTAACTTAAGCATAACAACTAACTGGGAATTATAGATAATGGCAGAAAAATTAAAACAGTTTTGGCCCTAAGGCTGGAAAGTTTGGAGACCCTGCTTTAGATCATAACTATTAAAGCATTATGTATTGCAAAATAAACTGTTTGTATTTCATATTTCATATGTACAAATTCGCTTTCTCCCCTCTTTAACTTGGAAGATATGTTGTTGAGATGATATTAAACCAAAAATAATAGTTTTTATTTTTATATAAATAGTACACTTTTTTTGAACAAAACTTCAAAAATTTTAATTATAAAAGGTGTGCTGACATTAGAATTTAATATATTTAGATTTGTACAAGTAGTAGAATTTTTTTAATTAAAAATGTTAGTTAGTAGATTATAGGGAAAAATCAATGTATTTTTATTTGGTGCATTTTATCCTAAATATATTATAGTCCTCAAATTTTACAAGTTTGATTCCTGTTTATTTTTAATTATATATTGTTTCATATCCTATAATTATTTTCTAATCTACTTTGTTTAATTGGTTTCAAATTCACTTGTTTTGTTAAACTTCCCACCTAATTATTACTTTTTTCCCCCTATGACTCTTTTGTTGAAATGAAATGTTGATTAAACAATTCACCTTTCTCATCAGGGTTTTTATAGTGTCCCATTTCTTTCTGTAGGAAATAAAAAACTATTATAAGTGTATGTATTGTAACTTGAATTATCCTAATTAAAAAAAAAAAAAAAAAAAAATTATTAAAATGGGCTGCAGGATAGGAAATTACAAACAGTATGGAATATATATTTATTATAAAATTATTTTATTAAACTTGAAAATCACAATCTTGAATTTTTCAGCTATAGTCAATTATTGAGAAGTGTTGTTTCTTATTCATTAAAATTATAATCATTTCTAGGTCCATAGGTGAAGACGATGACGAACCGCCTGAAATGAAGGCTGAAAAGGAGAAAGAGCGCAGGCATGCTAATAATGCCAGAGAAAGGTCTTTGTTTTTTCTAAATTATTTTAAATTTTATCATTTTGACTCTAAATTGTTATAAAATAAAAACATATATTATGTGTAGTGTTATATTCGAAATTCTTAAAATTATTATAAATTTAAAACAAATAACATTCTAAAACGGTTATCTAAGGTAGCTAAATTGAAGATTTGTAATAAAAAAAATATTTTGATGGGAACTGAACTTATTTTGTATATTTTATATAATTGTTTTTGGACAGTTACTTTTTAATTGAGCATTTTAATCAATGACATATTAATTTCAGAATCAGAGTGCGAGATATCAATGATGCATTTAAAGAACTAGGACGCATGTGTATGATGCATTTACAAACGGAGCGGGCCATGACTAAATTAACTATACTAAGCCAAGCTGTGGAAGTTATAACTAAATTAGAAAATCAAGTGAGAGGTTTGTATGATGGTATTTTTTAATATTTTTGAAAAATGAGAATATTTTTTATTTTCTTATATAGATGACATAACTTAATTTGATAATTTTACAAGGAATTCTGTGAATTACAATTCTGTGAAATGCTCATTTGATTAAATGGTTATAAAATTGTATTGGAGGTTTTTCTTTAATTATTTTTTCAGTAATCTCTATTTATTGGATGTCATTTCTGTAAAATGAAAAAAAAAAAAAAAAATTCATTTGATTATAGTTATTTTTAATATTTTAATTTTAAGAATTAATGAATGTAAATAATGTGTGAAGAATGAATAAATGTTAAACTCTTGTATGTTAAAAGCTTTCTTGCATGTTAAAATTAACTACATTACTTTTAATTGATTTAACACTACATTACTTTTAACTAATTTTTTTAAAATTATTAACACAGTTAAATGTTATATTTTCTTATTTTCAAAATTACTTAATATAAACATCTATTCTATGTTAATTAAACAACTTGCAGTGATATTGGTTTCTAATGGAATCTAAAGTTTTTATTTAAATTGTATTATATATATATATATATATATATATATATCTCACTTTTAAATTTTTTTTAAATTTTTTTGAAGTATCTTTTATTCAATAAATTTCTTAGAATCATTTATAAAATATATTGTTACATTTCTAACATAATATTTTTAGAACGAAAATTTGAATCCCAAAGTTGCTTGCCTGAAAAGGAGAGAGGACGAAAAGAATGAGGAGATGAAAGTTCCACTCTCCAACCCTGGAATGTCTCATTTGATTGATTCATATCCCCAAATGATGCAACATCCATCTTCTCAATCGGTATGAATAACAAGTGAAATATTTATTTTATACTGACATAATTAGCACTAATACAGTAGTCTATTATTGTATATCTGCATTTTTTTTAACAAACTGTAAACAAAAGCATAAGCGTACATAAAGCAGAAAAAAAAAAAAAAAAAAAAAAAAAAAAAAAATTGGCATGTACATAAGTATAATGAACATTTAAAAATGATAAAACAATAAAATGCAAAATTAATCAACTATACAGTGGTGGCCAAAAGTATTGCATGAGTTAATTAAAATATTGCATTGAATTTAAATGAAGATTAGTGTGTTATGCTTGCATTGATATTAAATTGTTTGAACATTCAAAAAGTGCATATGTTACTGATTGTAATATATAATTGTAATAGCTTCATTATAAGAATATTCCAAAGAATAATGCAGTAGTATAAATATTTATATTTTTACAATATTTGCCAATATGATTAGTCAGTTAAATAGAAAATGTATTATTTTAGTAATTATGGTAAAAATATAAAAAATAAAACCCTCGTACATTTTTTTAAAAATAGAATATTCTGTAATGTGGCTTTGGGGTAACCACTGATGGCAGTCTAATACAAATTATTAATTTGAAACAGTGAATGTAAATTTATTTCAAATTCTATCATGTATTGCAGAAAAAATGCAAATGCTTATAAGTGTTGCTAAACTTTTGGCTACTGCTATAGTTCATATTTAACTGGATAGTTTTTTTTGCTCTTTTAATATGAATAAAATAAAACATAAAATGTATACATTTCATAGATCCCTTCAATTTATGCTATGTGCTTTAATGTAAAATGTCATGTATTTCTGTATGATTATTTGAGGCTATTTTTATTTTTAATCAAAAAATCAAATAGTGATATTCTGCTATTGTGGATTTTTTAATGTTATCTATTTTTTATTTTTTAAAATGATAAACTTTCAATTTTTAAGACATATCTATTATATTTTTTGAAGTTATGAGATTAAAAGCATGGAAGCAAATTTTTCTTATTCTAATTGTTTTAAAATTAATTGAATAGTTTTCACCATCTTATTATTACAAAATAAAAATTTAATTCATGTTATATTTACACTCAATTTATATTGTGCTTTGAAGATATTTATATTTATTTATAAAAGTATTAATACTATGTTTTGATCTTGCCTGTTTATTCGATTTGAAGAGATACATTTTTCCTTGATGCTATTAATAGCAAGTTATGGCATTCTATAAATAATTTCACATAATAATGATTAAGTTCTGTAAAAATTTGGCATTCATTTGTTATAAGTATTAGTTGTATTAGTAAATTATTTTGCAATTAATCTGCTAATTTCAGATTTGTGATGGGATTATAATTGATAATAAGCAGTCGTATGAATGTGAAGTGTTTGGTTCGTCTTTTTCACTTAAAACATAAAAAATGTAAAATTCTTAATTAAAATTTTGGTTGTTTCTGAAATGGTGAAACAATTTTTAAAAAAAGTAGTAATCTATAACAATTTGAAAAGCCATTGAAAATGGAAAAGCTATAAAATGTATGTGTAATGGAAACCATTATTTTAAAAATATATAATAAACTTTAAGATGCCTTTCTTTGGATCTATATACTACATATCTAAAATTTACATGACTAAAACATTTCTAGTATATTGATTAATTTTTTTAAAAAAATATACTATAACATTAAATACATATTATTTATCTAAAGGTATAATATGAAAAGAAAGAAAAGTTATTTCCATTAAAATATAAAAATTTCATTTACTTGATACATTTTTATTTTTGTTGGCTTTTTCCCCTCAATGGCATGGATTGGGCATGTAATAAATTCATTAATTATAACAATTCTTTTTACCCTTCTTATACTGATGCTAAATTTTGTTAGAAATTTATAGATTTGAATTATAGGCAGATGTTAGTTTATTTTTAATAAATTATGTTTATTTAAGATTCTGCATTTTGTTTATGCCGATATCCTTATTCCTGATTTTTTTAGACCTATCCATTTAGGAAAGAATTTTGGAAATTTTGTTATATGGCAAGCGAGGAAAAATTTAGGGAAATATAAAATTTAAAATAGATTTATTATTGTTCATAGTTATTAAGGAATAAGAAATTTGTTTAATTTTGTTTTTTATGTGCAATAAAAAAAAACCTTAAATACTTTGAACAATATAAACATTATAATGCCACATATTTATGTGCAATAAAAAAAAAATCTTAAATACTTTGAACAATATAAACATTATAATGCCACATATTTATATAACATTGTATTTATTTTTTCTAACTAGATGAATCAGCATAATAATCTCCCTGTGTCTCAGGCTTGATGTTTGATTTTCTGGATTTCCGGTCAGAGGCATTAACCTATAGTTCACCCATAAAAAGTTTGAAACCAAAGAATACTTAAATATTTTCAGAACTCATTAACGTCTGCACTGGACTATTAAATCATATATTTTATATAATTGGGAAAAGAAACAACATTGTTCTAGAAGAAGTTGAGATTGGTTCAAGATTTTGATGTAAAAATGTATAGGATTTTAAACCTATCTCTTACGTATTTTTTAAATTATTGAACATATTAAATCCTTGCTTTAAAAATATTTTAAAAAAACAAACAAATAGCTGTATTTCATCGAATGCCAATTTTAATTAATATTATGATAAATATGTTTTTCATTTAAAAATTTATTTGAAACTTGCAACTAGACTGTCTGACATTGTAGAATTTTGTTTATATGTATTTTTTTTTTTTTTTTTTCCTAATTAATAGCAAACTTTTTTATTGATATTTGTATATTTGGATAAGTTTGTTAATTTTATGTGACTGTACTTTTTCATGCTCTTTTTTAAGTTAGTATTTAATAAGTATATAAAAGAATGTTTATATTTAAGTTTTTAAAACATATTTATTTAAAAAAAATACTACTTTAAATATTAAGACTTGTTTGAGAACTCTATAAATATTTCAGGAATTAATTTTTGGTGTATAATGTGACTAATTTGCTTATCTTAAATAAAGAGCATGGTAATTTTCAATTGTTCTGTATTTTTTAATTGTTTAATGCAATTTAATCATGCATACATATAAACTGCTAATGATTGAGTTTAAAATTTTCACACTCTGCAGTTTGAAAATAGTTATATTATACCGAAAACAGAAAGATTTCTAAGTTAAATTTTTAAAAATAATAATTTAAAATCACAATTAAATTAGTTATTTTATTTTGTTTAAGTGTTTGCAGAATCTGATATTAAATTTTAAAAATGTAATAAAATTAAACCTACATATTTTGATCGATTAATCTTATTGAAATATTTTAAAAACTTAAAGGTAATATTAGGGGAAAAAAATTGTGTAAGCTGCATTATATTTTCATAAACTTGATAACTGCTATGTAATAATGTCAGTGCTTATTAAAAAAATTTATCGTACTCTTGATGATGGTTTTTGATAATTTACTTAAAATTGTATGAAAAATATTCATTCTGTATGATATTATTAAAAGTTATTTGTAACTGCCAATGTGAAGAAATTGCTTTAAATTATTTAATTTCATAGTTGTGATTAAATTGCCTCTTCTTTTATCTTCCATTTTCATTTGTTATTTAATTCAGATAAAAGCAATCAAAATGTGACATTTTAAGAGAACTTTTATCTCTAAGGTGATATAAAATCTTGATTTGAACAGTATAGTAAAAATTAACAACTGTTATGCAAATGCTGTCTTTATCAATAACTTGAAAGAGAATCAAAGTGTGTGATATTATCTATACATATAGTTAAATAGTATTTAGACAAATCTTTTAAAAATTGCAGTTTCATGAAAGCATATCTTAACTCTTCCTAGAATCATATCAAGTTTATTCTTTAAAAATGGCATTTTGTTTGCATTTTAAATTTAAATAACTAATCAAGTTTTTAAATAATTTGGTACTTTTATTTTTGTAATTTTAACCATGTATATCCAACTATCATAATATTTATGATAGTATATTGTTATATTCAAATTCATTTGTGGGTATTTATATTTTTATGTAGCAACTATTGCTTATAAATGCTTATTTTATGATATTTTTGTAATGTCTTTTTACAGTGTTTTATCATATAGTTCAGTCTGTATAGGCTTATCTAGAAATGTCTTTTAATATCGGAGATTATTTTTAATTCACATAAAAAAAATTATTGCTTTGTATATGTGCATTGTTTGTATGAATTTTTAATATAAATTACTATAGAAAGGTAAACAATTTTTTTAAATAACTTATTATTCCATTTAATATATAACTTCTACTTCTTTGAAATAATAAAAAAAAATTCTACAACCATGCTTGGAGCGTTCTGTTAACCCGAAGAATAATTAAGGTTGACATGATAAAATTGAAAGTAAATAAAAAATTCACTTTTTTTCCCCCTTTATTTATTTTTTTTTATTTAAAATCAAGATTTAAACATTTTTTGTAGGCTGAAGAAGGGTTGTTTGATATTAACTTAATTATTAAGCTTTCACTTTAAAAACTATTATTTATTTATTTTTTCTATAAAAATGAACTTAATTAGTTGCTTTGAATTTGTTAATGAAAAAAAAAAAAATCATTGCTATTATATGTATATATTATGATCTCTGGTACAAAAAAGATGTGTCTAGAATACTGCATTTAAATAAAGTATATGGGCAGTGAGCGAAGTTTCTGTTGAATGCTCGTACTGCCAAGTGTCTTAGTGCCAGACTTACTTGGTACTCCAGATATGGTAGTTCTATTTACCACAGACTGGGTAATTATATGCCCAAAGTTTGAATTACCCACTGTGCATACTCTTGAAAAAAATAAAAAAGTGCCATTTTTATATAAAAATAATTGTTGTTTCTTGTTCATACAATTTTACATATTTCACATCGTGCTTAAAATTCTGATTGTCTGTAAAACTCTTTAATTATGAATTCTTAAAAATGTCTTTGTGCCTTATCCTGATCAATCATTTATATGTGTAGCAAATATTGGAATTATACTGAAATTTTGCTTTTGACTAGATAATCCTTTATAATTATATGGAAATCGAGCATTTTTGGACTCAAAGAAAATAAAGCAAATAAAATAAACATGAGTGCTTTAGCTTTTTTTTATTACAATTCTTAATATTTAAAATTGAATAAAACTACAAATCTGATTTTATACTGTGTATATATTTATACACATGTCTAATCAATTTATAAATAAAGTAAAATAATTAATCAAAATGTAATTAAATTTATTATTATATTATAAATAGTACATTTTATGCTATAAGTAAATATATATAGGTTTAAATAATTCAAGATTTTTTTTTTATTGTCATGTTTTGAAACATAATATAACACACAAGCAACATAATATTCATTTGCATAATGGTAATGGAAGCTCAACTTAACATTTATTCTTCAATATATAAAAAAAAATTGGAAATTTGTGACATAACATTACTAAAGATAGGCATTCTCTTATATTAACATTGCAAACCATTTTACACACATGCATATATTTCTATGTTTACTCAAGATTTTTCTAAATTTTTTATATTAAAGTTAAATAAAATTTAGATCATCTAGGTAATTAAAAAAAATATTTCAATAAATTATTTGGAAGAATATATAGATACACTTTTTAATGATTTCTAGTTTTATTTTGGCTTGTGTTTTGAATTGTCAACAACATCACACCAGAAATTGGTGCAATGACCTGGATGGTTCTTGCCAACCAGGAAACCTTTCTTGAGTTTGCCTATCAGTGAAGATGGAACATAGGGATTTGACATTACATTTCTTAGAACCCTGTTAAAAGAAAAAGTATCAGTTTAAAATGCCATAAAATTAAATCTTATTACATACTTGTAAATTGGGTTATTGAAAAAATTTTTTTTTATATTCAACCAAATTTAATATATTGAATTAGAATTTTATTATTTAATGTAAAATATACATAACAAATAATTTTTTAATGTTTTAAAGAATCGTACAGTATTTTTAGTTATTAATTTATACGTTTTTATTTAATTATTTTAAAATTAACATTTCGAGGTAAATAATTTTCTTTATAGGAATTTAATCCTGTTTATCGAATTAAAAGTAAATTTCTCGATTCATTCCTATCAAAGAACATTTTCAAATGTGCTCTTTCCTGTTCAAGAAATGTATATATATTTATATATTATTAAGCATTTTTATACTATTTCAAATAAAAACAATATATGAACTCTTCATAAATTAGTTCTGTTATATAATGCCTACTTATAATTATTCAGTACTCTTTGCATATAAATACTATACATAATCATGATACATGCCCATGCTTTATGCAGAAGACTGTAGGCTTAATCATAAACTGACAACATATGATTATTTACACTCTAAATACAATCGCTTCAAAAGGAAGAAATTTATTTCTTCCATTGCATTTTATTTTCTGAGCACCTGTACTCTGAATCAAATAAGTTGATTTAACTCGTACAAATAAAATGTGTCTTGCTTATTGGAATTAGCCCTGTTTGTGCCAAAACAGTTAACTTGTGATCACAAAAGAGCAATGAATAGCTCAATTTGGTAGTTACTCAGTAGCTTGTTTTTGACAACATTGCTTTTTTATCATCTGTGCCCTAAGTCAAGTTTTTAGTCACCTATTTCTCACTATGTTTTGATTATATGAGGTGCTCAATTTTTGATTAAGTTGGCAAATAAGGAAGAAGAAGAATTGCATATACCTTCTCACGGCGCAGTTTCAAGGAAACTGGTTGGGTAGGACTCAAGCCACTTGGCAATAAATCGATCCAAGAAGGGAAATAAATCGACTGGTTGAATGTATGAGAGACCCCTCCTCCTGATTATTATAGTTAATAAAAGAATTCAAAAAGCAGGATTGAAAATATTCTTATTTTGGTCATAATATAGTGAAAAATACCAATATTATTTTAGATAACTTTCGAATTTTTAGCAAAATAGACTTTTGCTATATTTTCCAACTATTTAACAGCTTGTTTGTAACAGTTTCGTATAAGCTTGGACTTCTGATTAGATTTAACATTAACTTAGCTAATGCAACTTTAGGAACGCAATGTAATAAATAAGGTTATTTTGGAAAACTTTTTGTTTCTGTTGCTAATCTTTTCATTGGTCCTGCCCATAAAAAAAAAAAAAAATTAAAGAAGTTGGGCTTGTTAGAATTGAAGAATGACAGTTAGGAATAATAGTTTCCATAGCTGAAGATTTTTTCGGCTAAGTTCTGCCCTTTATGTCGCGTCTTTTGATATTTGTAGCCCTTGGGTATATGCATTTCAAAAGGACGGTCAAGAAAAAGAATATCTGAGGTGAGAGGATATAATGACGTAACTTAAGTTCCCATGAAAAAGAGCCCTTAACATTCCAAGAAAAATTTACATTAAATGATGTTACGGATTAATTTATAAATTTTAACTAGTTACGTATTGAATTGCTCACAATATATTAATTTACAGTACTCAATATGATCTTTTTTTTTTCCAATGGCAGATTATGAACAGTTAAAGCAAAAAAAACATACAACAACAAAACATGTTGAAACCGAGTTCATTAATCTAACAATAATGCCAAGTTGCAGATCTTTTTAGCCACTAAAAGTATATATCACTCAATATGATCTTATATCTGCAATACTGGTGATTAAATTATTTGAATTGCAGTTCCCATAACTGAAGATTTGTTTCATTACTTTCAGCTAGGTTTTGTTAATGTCGCTTCCTTTCATGTTAATACCCCGGGATGTACGCATTTCAAAAGAATGTCCAGGATAAGGAAAACAGCGTCTTAAAGCAGCAATTGCATCACACCCCTTTTGATTTTTTCAAAGCAACATTTTTGTAAAAATTTTCCAACGACATCAAATTTTTTGTATCAAATTTAAAACTAAGGTGGAATTTTAAACAATGACATACATTTTACCTATCAATAAATAAATGCGAGATTCTTAGTCAATTCTATCCTTGGGGGAAAAAACAGGTAAATCGAATAATATTAAACGAAAAATCACAAAGCTTAAAATAACCTAATTAATATAACATTCAAGTAAGTTTCATTTTTCTGTGTGGCTGCAATTAAGCAATCGATAAGAAATTTATTTTAAATCAAAAGTTTCCAGTATCAATTTAAGAGGTTGTCGGTTTGGTTTGTCGCTCTACGGTCCTTTTGCACACACTTTGGGTTAATTAGAGAGGGACATACAGTTTAAAGTGGATTTCGAACCGCTCACAAACATCCAGGCCTGTGGTACCAAAGGTCAGAGAGCTGGTCAACTCGTCGTCAGGCCGCTCAATTTCTGAGGAGAATTTCTTTCAACGTATTATAATTTACTTTCAAAGTGAATATTTACCAAAGAATTTTGAAATCGGTATGTTATAGACTTAGAAAAAAGGCAATTCTTATATGGTTCTTCATCTATCACTTTCTTTTTCACATTAGCGAATCGTTAAAGTTAGTGTCCACCACCCCTGTATATAATATTTAATTTGAAACTCTAAATTAAAACTAACAGATATTCTTTTTATATATATATATAAGAATTTAAACATTTCAAGCTATGTCATCGATGTAAAAAATATTATGGTTTTTAGAAGTGAAATAACATGTGTTAACTTTTAGTTTCCTTGTATCAAATGAACTGAATACACATCCTGCCTATTCTTTTTTTCTTCAAAATCCATGATCAATGAATTATCAGTATATGCACAGGCAACTCTCTCCAAACATTTGTTTCTCCTTTCTGTATATTTCTGGCATTGTAAAAAGCCTCTCCCATTTCTTGTACCAAACTTTGGGAACCTGTTCTAGCTATAAAATCTTGAACCTCAATGAACAACTGCAATCGTTTTTCCAGTTCTGGTGACTGTCTAGTATCAAAAATGATGACTGTCTTTTACGTCTTCTGCCTCCAGCAATTGTGCTTACAGATGTTAAACCTCCATTAGCCACCCATGGTATCATGGCTTGTGTGGCTAAAATCGGTCCAAAAACTGCTAGGAGTATCAAAGGTGCCATCAAGATGAATAGAGTCTTGGCTTCTTTACCTTTCTTTAGTGCACCTACACTGCCTCCAAGTCCACCTAAACCGCCTCCGTGTCCACCTAAACCACCTCCATGGCCACCTAAACCACCTCCGTGTCCACCTAAACCACCAATATGTCCAGTTGGAAAAAAGTCCCAACCGAAGTTATGTCCACTTCAAAATCATGCTTTTTCAAGGCGCTGAAGTCTGGTTCATGATCCTCATAAGGCAAGTGATGATCCTGATATGGAATTATTTTGAAAACCTGCGTATTTGGAACTGAAGCTGATGGTTTGTGGTCGGTTTCAAGATCTAAGAAATGGGGATTGCGATACATCGGACTTTGTAATTGGTTTCTTGCAGAACTCCTGGTCCATAATTCTTCTAAATTATGAAGATATTCGTGTGGTGCTTGAACATAATGAGGGTGATCAACTCCTTTAGAGATGGAGGCATCTTCTATTATAGATGATCTCGAATCACCAGTTGTTAAATTGTGAAGCTGATACAAGGGGGATTCTAAAAAATAAATAAAAATTGTATTTTTTAATATGCATATTATTAAAATATAAATAACAAATAAATTTTTTTCCCTCAAAATTTACTCTTCTTTGCATGAACTGAAACAAATAGAAGCTTGGAATGTAACTAAGTGTATTCTGTTATTGATCCACATTCATGAATGTTACAAATTAATTCATTGAGCTTCTGGCATTCATTTTGGGGAAATAATCTAGATGATTAACTTAGTGAAATTACGAAATTAATAATAATAAAAAAACACTCTCATTAGTTCCTTTGAAAACATCAGAGCCAAAATACTGGCTTTCAACAATGAAAATAAATTTTTTTTTAAGAAGCCCTATGAATTCCGGCTAAATGCACTTGTAACGCTTTCAATGGAGAAAATCTCCTCAACAGTCATCCACAGATCAAGGAGGAAATGCTTACCAGAAGATTGATGTCTTATAAACGAAAAAAATCAAGCTTGAGCTGTGGTAATAAGGATTAAAAATTTTATTTCTTTTAGAATTTTTATCATGTAATTTGTATAAAATTTGTTTTTATATGTTTGCTTCGTTTTACACCATATGAAAATAATAGCAAAAAACTTTCTGAAGCAATACCCCACTAATTTTAGCAACAAATTAGCTACATTTTAGCTGGCAGCTATATTTTATTCTTAATTGAATAAATAAAAACGATATTTTAAAAATTAGGAAGGAAAATCAAAAATTAATTGATATTTGTTTCCTGGTTAATTACTTATTTTTACACACACACACACACACACACACAAACCCATATATACATATTAATTATGTGTCAGGGCTCTCAGAATTTGGAAGAAGCAAATAGATGATTTTATATAATCAAATTAAATAAATGGCTCTAAAATAACAAAAATATTCAATAGCTTGTTATCTTTAAAAATCATTTAATTTTGATGATAATTTTTTTATCTATTTTTAAAATTATATGAAATAAATAACTTGATGAAATTGTTCTAAAATATGGCAACTAGTTTCAAGACGAATCATTGCTGTTTGAGCGACATCAAAATTGTGCATTTATACGAAATTGAATATATTTCTGAAATTCTGTGTTGTTGTTATATATTTAAATGTATAATAATACTGGGTCGAATTTTTAATAGCTTATTATAGATACAAATATTTTACCATTAAGAGGATTCATTCACGACGATTTTTTTAAGTAACAATTTTTTCAGTGTTACTAACATTTCCTCAAACTAAAATTCCAGAATTTTTGACAACATTTAATAAAAGAAATAAAACTATACTCCATTAAAAATGTTTTATTTAAAAACAGTTGTAATTTTTCGTCGATTTAGCTTTTTTTGTAAATTCGCACAAAATATTGCAAATGATAAAATTCATTTCATGTTCCATGATATCTACTATTTCTTATAATAAAAGGTTTGATTTCTATCTATTTACTCATTGTATTGATTTAATAAATTCTCTGTATTAGTATAAACAATTATTAATCATATAAAATGAACAAAAGCTGTTTAATTTATAGAAAGATACTTACCTACATGCGATGATTTACATACAGATTTTGCCACGCAAAACATCAAGAAATATTTAAAAATTATCAACATTATTTCCTAGATGGAAAAGAAAGCATAATTAAATTCCTTATAAAGATATTGCTCTCTTCTATTCTAATAAATGTACTTGAAAAAAATTAAGATGCCATAAAGACTGAGACACCACATTTGCAGGGTAAAAGTTATCAGCAAATGTCTTCTCATCTATTGGGGAATATAAGAGTAATATTAATCCAACATTATGTATCTTTCCGATGGTCAAATTAAGTTACTTTCACTAATTTTAGAGATTTTAATAGCAAATAATTCTTAACAGAAAGAGTATTGAACATGAAATTGACATGAATTTATTAAAAATTATTATAAAAAACATTCGTTTCGTAAATAAAGTTCTTCACTTAATGTTATAATAAAGCACTTATTTAAATAAACTTTTACCTACCCTTAATGTATCAATAAAGCTTTTCCAAATACTGGATGCTTTTATTTATTTACGCATCAAATTTAAAAGATATCAAGGTAAACTTTATTTATGCAGTTTAATATTTTTCGTTTCCATTTTTTAATGTAATATCCGAGATATGATTCCATAAACTTTCAAATTCTGAAGATTGAACCATTTAATGGGACATATTCTTCGGCGTGCCAACTTTGCTTTTAAAAAGTGAATTGCGTTATCGGAAAAAAAATTAATCAGAGATCTAACTTTCATTTGCTTTACCATTCGAGAGAAAACGATCAAATTTTGCGATAAAGCAAATCAAGCTGTAAAAATGCGGCAAATCCACCTTTTAAATAAGAATATAAAATGAATATATGTTGTATTTAACAAAAAGCATTGAGTATGTCTAATTTGTGAAATACACTCAAGAGCCAAAACATTATGATCACCCCTACATTTTGCAATGAACTCGCCTGGACGACGTGGAAGGCACGTGATCAGGTTGAAGTGGTATTTAACTGCTGCTGGAGAGTCTGAAGAATCATTCTTTCACTTACTTCTGTGTGTGATAGGAAAGGCTGCGGATCTAAGCGACTTCGATAGAGGGCAGATTGTAATGGCTCGAAGGCTCGGAACAAGTATTTCCGAAACTGCACGACTCGTGGGTTGTTCGCGATCTACAGTTGTTAGTACTTAGGCAAAGTGGATGAATGACGGTGAAACCAGCAGTAGACGACATGGTGTTGGACGTCCACACGCTATCAAAGAAAAAGGTCGTCGGAGACTGTCTCGCATGGTGAAGCAAAACCGGGGCCAGACAGTGGCTCAGCTGACAGCCCAATACAATGCAAAGCCAAGTAGAATAGTATCGGAGCACACTGTTGGATATGGGGCTACGCAGCTAACGTCCCACTCGTGTGCCTTTGCTGACCAAGCGTCATCGCCAACTGCGCCTGCGCTGGACCCGGGAACATCGTGACTGGTCCATGGATCAGTGGGAGAGAGTTGCCTGGTCAGATGAATCACGGTTTGTCATTCATCACGCCGATGGCCGTGTCAGGATACGCCGTCTTCCAGGCGAACAGTTGCTCCCTCAATGTACAGTAGGTCATACACAGGCCGGTGGTGGCGGTATTACGCTTTGGGGGACGTTGTCTTGGGCGTCTCTGGGACCCGTAGTTGTGGTAGAGCAGACCATGAATGCTACAGGGTATCTGAACATCATTGCGGACCAGTTGCACCCTTACATGGCCTCTGTTTTTCCAGCTGGAAATGGAATGTTCCAACAGGACAACGCCCCTTGTCACAAGGCTAAAATTGTGTTGGAGTGGTTCCAGGAACATGATGCTGAATTCCAGTTAATGTCCTGGCCGCCTAACTCAGCGGATATCAATCCGATAGAACACATTTGGGATGTCCTGGGACGGCAGCTCAGAGTTCAAAGACCACCAATTCGCAATATCTCGGATTTGCGTGACCGTTAATTAAACATCTGGTACAATCTGTCTCCTGCCATCTACCAAGGACTTGTGGCATCCATGCCAAGGCGGGTTGAAGCTGTGTTGAGCGCCTAAGGTGGGCCAACTTTTTATTGACAGGTGGTCATAATGTTTTGGCTCTTGAGTGTACACTTAAGTAACTTTTTAGGCTATTCGTAAGTTCCTAAAATTTAGCCTAAAAACAATTTTTTTCCTAATACAGCTGGCAAATATTTAGACAATTGTCTTTTATGCCTTAGGACAAGCGCTGCACAGACGTTACTCCTTAGCACTATCCAGGAAGTGCGTAGCTTGAAGATAAGTTACGGACGCGGAGTAACAACCCCCCCGCAATGCTCTACGATCCTGTTAGACTGGGACCTATGGTTTAAAGTGGATTACGAACCACTACAAACATCCATGGCACCGCCGAGATTCGAACCCGAAAACTGTAGTACCGAGCGCCAGCTACTCAGCCATCAGGCCCCTTAAGCCTAAAAATAGTTCATTTTAAAAACAATCGACTACAAAAAACTCCATAATTTTTTGTAAGTCATCAGTCAGTTATGTAATTCGCGAAATTTAAAATTTTCTTAACTAAAATAAGAATTCAATATTATAAAATTTTCAGATATTTTTTAAATTACATATTATCTTAATCATACATGCAATGATAGCGTAAAAACTGAATAAAAATAGAGTCAAAAAAATTAAGTGATAAGTAAGTAAGTGGAGTAAATTCAAAATTTACTTGAAAAGAGACTTTTAGTGTATAATCAAATAAATAAAATACCTTTTTCTCGTTAATGTATTTTTTAAACAATATTTTTAACAGTTCTAATAAATGAAGGAATTTTTGAAAATTATTAGTAGAATTTATTAGTATTCAAGTAGAAATTGCATTCATTTTTAATAAAAATGAATGCAATTATTCAGCATATTGCCAACAATTCTAATCCTAAATTATTTTTCATTAATATTTTGTTTTAAGACTCAAACATTATAGAAAAATCAAAGATATAATGAAAATTCAGAAGAAGGAACCCGATATTAAAATTCTTACTGTCCAATCTCCTATCGAGTAAAAAAAAAATTGGCAAATAGCTGAGTCAGATGGATTCAAACACAACAGCAAAGTAATTTCAAAAGGATTTTAATTATAATAAAAATAATTTTAATTTTTAATAATTAGCATTTTAAATTACATAATATCAAAAGAAAAATTACGTGGAAAAAAAAAAAACACCTCAATAATTATTAAACTTCGTTCCTTCAAAATTGAATGTTCGATTAGCACTTGTAACAAATAATCGTTTGTCCGTTTCCGCTTACAATTCGATTGTTTACCTTTTCACTGAATAACTGGTAGAATAATATCTTACAAGATAAGTTTGATTTTTTATGAAGAACTTCTGTTATATAATAATGTCTTTTATTAAAGTTTGATTCCGTATTAAGAGCTTGTATTATATAATAATGTGTTATACTATAGAATTAAGAGATTACTATTATTATTATTACTAAATTATTAATTAGAACTACTATAGTTTAAGTTTCTATTAAATTTTATTCTAATCATTATAAAAAGTAATAATAATGCAAAAAAAACCCACTCAAAGCGTAATTAAAAAAAAAAATTCTTTTAAATTAAGCAATGGTAGACTATTTAATTTCCCTTCTATTGATTTTTGTACGATTAAATGAAAATTATTATTTTCCATAAATGTTTACGTAGAGATTTATGTTGAATGAAGATAGCAATTACTGACTTCAAAATTAATAAAATGGTAACATTGAAGTAAAATGTTCTCAGTTATATAATAAATTATGTAATTTTAGTATATTTCCACCAACAAGTGTTATGTTAATAGTTTAAAATATTAGTTATCGTTACACATAAGTTTGCAAGAATATCGCAAAAAAAAAAAAATATTGCATGTTTATTTATCCCACTTGTTATTGTAATTTAATATGTGCATGGCAATATTGAATATCATAGATAGTTTAGTAAAAACTAGACATCTGCATTATATTAACGCAAGGTAAAAAAAAACTTGCACTATCCAGGAAAATTTGCAAAATTACATCATTGATTTAGAAAAATGGCTCATTGCCTGGCAGATAAAATTAAATGTAGACAAGACTGAAGCAGTTCTTTTCACTTGCAAAGAGTCCTATAACCCTCCTAATATTAAAATCTATAATAATTATATTACTTGGTCTTAAAGAAACTAAGTACTTAGGAATTATTCTTGATACTAAACTCAGCTACAGATCGTATTACATATCTACAACCTTAGAAATAAATTCAATGCTCAATTTAGAATTCTCTATCCTTTAATCAATAGAAACTCTGCTTTACCTCTTAATCTCAAAATATTAATATATCTCATTTATCTTCTTCCAATATTAGCTTATGCAAGCCCAATTTGGGGTTTTGTTGCACGTACTAGTTTGGAAATTATTCAAAGGCTTGAGAACAAAACTCTTAGAATGTTAAAAAGGTTTAACCCTGGTACTTTCTTAATGACGATATTAGATGCGATCTCTCGATTCCAAGTTTACGACAATTTGTTCACAAAATTTCTACTAAATTCTATGGTATGCAAAACATCAATAACCCTGTTTTTAAATATCCTACAAAATTACGATTATGATATTTCTTCCGCAAACATAGCAAAAGACCTCGCACTGTTCTAAATATTTTAAATTAATTTCTAATCCTAATGATTTTCACCTTTCAATTGCGTTCGCTTTTCTCCTAATTTGACCTTTGCTCATTTTGTTTTATTACATGCAACTTATTTCATCAACATCTATACTCCATTTTTGAAATTTTTGTTATTTTTCATTTTATAATTTTTTTAAATAAATAATTCTTTTTAAAAAAGGTATTTAATTATCTCTTTTTTTTTTTTTCTTCTTATTAACTCAAAGGATATGAAACCACCGCTATGTTTCAACATCTAGCAATGAAGGAGCTAGAGGCCTCTACACGGCCAAGGATCTCCGCATTAATCTACAATAATATATCTGCATTACATATTCTTAAATCATTTCCGAATGTTTAAAGTCGTGTTTGGTTTGTCGCTTTACTTTCATTGTTTTCACACTTTAGGCTAATTACATCTGGACCTACACTTTAACGGGGATTCTAAACCGCTCACAAACATCCATGGCACTGCCAGAATTTAAACTTCAAAAGCTTGTGATACCAAAGGCCAGAGCACTAGCCAATTGGCCATCAGGCCGTTTAAAGTCGTGATTAATTTTTTTAATTTTGTTTATTGCAGGAGAACTTGCTTTACACAGTTCTGATAATAATATTAATAGAAATATCTGCATTATTTTTATATTATTTGGAAACTCACTTTTAAGGGAAAACTGAGATGATAGTATTGAATGATTCTTATTTGTAATCCTATATAATATTTAAATTTATGGACCAACGTGTACTATATTTAACGTATCCAGTCAACTTTGATCCATGAATTTAAAATTGGGAAATTCCCGTGAAATCAGTATTTTTTCAAAATTTTATATAATAGATCTAAAATTAATAAAATTTGTGTTTAAATATTTCCACTAATTCTAGTTTGATTGTTTTTGTTTTTAATCTATTCTTTACTGAGGAATTCTTTTAAAAAAAAAAATAGTTTGGTCTATAGATTTAAGAACATTTTCATGATTCCCGGTCTATATTTTTCGTTCAGAAATATTCATAACTCACTTAGAAATTCTTTTATGTAACGGAAAGATCTTAAAATCACTGAAGAATTAATTAACTAAATTAAGTTTGTATTAATTTTTTTTTTTTTTTATTGCTATAAAATCCAGCTTATAGATATAATTGGATAAATAAATTTGTCCGATACACTAAATCTGTTAATTGAGCTTCTAAGTAATTTATATTTTAAATTTCGTTTACAATGAAAAAAAAATTATAATCATAAATAACTAAATCCTATACAATTATAATGATTATTAGCTATAATCATAAAACTATTATAATGATTAATAACTATTTTCAATAATTAATAACTAAATCCTTGAAAAACTCTTCCGTTGGGTCGAATACATAGATTGATAATTTAAAATAGTACATTGCTTTAAATTAAAATTTTTAAATTAATTTCAAAATAAATATAACACATCAATATAAATAAATTACAATTATGAAAATTTTATGCACTATTTTATTCAGAGAATTAATTATATAATATATTAAACAAATTTAAATTATATATTAAAATTATTTTAATTCATTTTTCCAAAAATATTTGTTTATCCATCATTCAAAAGGGCAACAATATTTCCAGTTGGTTCTTTATCAAATTCATGTTTTAATCTATACATGTTAAAACTTTGAGATATATTTAACAACATTTTGAAAAGAATGTAAACATTTTCAAAATTTTATGCTAAATTATTTTCAGAATATAATACATTATAATATATTATAATATTGCCTTTATATTATACATACAGAATATTATACATTACCTGTTAAGGTTACTTCCACAATATTCTTTGATAAATGAAAAAGTATGATTTCTACGAGAATGCAAATATTATTCCATTTCTTTTAAATTAAAGAACTTTTAAAATTCGTAGGAACATTCTGATTTATATATGCAACTGAAACAATATGGAAGTGGGCGAAACAGAGTATTTCATGAACAAAAGACATCCGATTGTATTGTTACAAGTTTAAGGCGTCGGCGAGATTTTGTCGATCACCCATGGAAGCTATCATCTTAATCGGTCCAATGATTTTTTCTTCTACAATTTGGGTGAGACGGAAATCTGATATTATATCAAAATAGCATTTCTTAAATGCTCTTTGCCATGCTCTATGTAATTTGTATAGAAATCCCCAACTGTTTGATAGTCTTGGTGTCAGCAGGTTAAAAATTTTGAGGGTATAAAATTTGATCGAGATATATTCTCATTCTGGATAGAGAAGAAATATTTAAAACTGGGCGAGAAATTGTTGTAACCGTAACTACAACTGTAACAATGAGTTTCATTGAACAGACCATGAAAAAAAAAAATTAAAAAAAAAAAATTTTGAGGATTTATGAATTTCGTGGTATTTTGTTATTGACAGCAATGTATTAACAATTTTGGGAAAAGTGAAAGATAATACTAAATCTCATGAAATTAGAATCATCACATTATTTTTACTGTTTTATTTTATATGATGCCTAATATACATCCCTGACATTTTCTGATTCAATTTTTTTTTTTTTTTTTTGACGACTCAATTCTTTATCGATATAATTTTTTATTATTTTTAATTGGTATATAAGGTTTCCAATATCAATTTACAAGATCGATTAGATAAAATGTTCTGAATCTTCCTAGCTTAAAAGGTTCAGAACCATTTTTCTGGTAAAAGGAATTCAATATATATCTTTTTACTAAATGCAGTAAAAAAAATTGAATTCCTTTTACCAGAAAAAAAAATGGTCACGGATTCTTTTTCAGAATAATATTTTTTACTGCTTAAAATAAATTAAAAATAAAACAACTCTACTAAAAACAACGTCAAATAATATCATTGCAGGTTCTCTTTTTGGTCACAATAAAAGTTTTAATTTTTAACATACTTCAATTTCTATTATTAAAAATTCACCAATGCAAATATTTTTATTATTTAACTTGAATAAAATTAAGATGTGATTGAAAGCAATCTTTTATTTATGTTGGCCATCAAAATTAATTTCCTCTATTAAATTAATTTCCTTATGTTTTCCCCTGAGTAAATTCGTTAAATAATGTTATTCTTAAGAAACTAACAATATCTATTTACTATGATACATAATAACATAATATGTAAATTTTTTCTATTTAATTTTCTGGAAATAAGTTACTGTATTATCGATAATAAACATTTGTATAATAATACTTTAATAGTTCTATAGATTAATAGTTCTAAGATACATTGTTAAACTGTCACATTTTCTTGATTACAATTTTATTAAATGTCATCTGATCAATAAAAAAAAATGATTTTGTACACTCAGAAGATAACAAAGTTATCAAATATTTTGATGTCAAAGGAAATAATAAAAGTATATGACAAAGAAACAAACAGGATCAAAAAAAAAAAAAAAAAAATGATCACAGCACAAGAGTCGTAAAGAAGAAAACTCAATTTTTTAAATTCATTCTAAGAAATGAATGGAAATTCATTTTTATAAATGGCGAAAAAAAAAAACCTGAGCCATTTTCTATTCTGTAATTAAAAAAAAAAAATACATATTGAGTTTGATAACATATCTTAAAATATAAATATATTTTGGACGTATTTCAATAACTTTGTAAAAATTTAGGGAATTATTCGACAAGTAATAAAGATGTATTAAAGTTTTTCAAAAAATAGTGTTTTTTAATGAATATGTAATTTAAAATTTATTACAATAATTTTAAAATGGCATACCTTACCAACCACTACAAAATGAAATTAATTAAAAATTCTGACTAAGAAAAGTAAGCTAATAATAATAAAAATATTTATTTTACTAAATAATTTGAAAGATAAATTTAATAACTTTTCAAAATATGCTACATTTATACAAGCGATAGTTTATTTGTTCTTTAAAAAATAAATAAATATCTCACCCCCTTTCTTTTAAGTTTTCTTATATGAGAAGTTCTTTTTACTTAAAATAAAATAGAGATTATAAATCTTTTCCCAAATTTCAATTTATCATGTGTGAAAGTACTTTTCACGACGAATACACATGGAAGTATACGAAAGTACAATAACTCAAGAAATTTCTGAAGCAATTGATCAGAATACTGCACTCATGTCCATAAATTGAGGATAATGAAGTTCAGGCAAAAAAAGAGACAGAAGCAAAACAAATTTGACTTATTTGCAAAGTCTATTTATTAAACAAAAGATAAAAGAGCAAAAAGATGCTATATGTTTGACATAATTAATAAAAATTGTGATTTTTACTCCCTGAGCAAATTTCAAAAAGAACCTATTTACAAAAAACAGTATAACATGGTTAGTAAGATGGTTAATATGGAGTATGTCTCCGGACGATGCAATACAGGCCTTACAACGCCTAGGCATGCTGAGTATCAAGTTATCAATTTGATCTTGAGGAATATTACACCACTCATCAAGCAATGCCCTCCAAAGTTCCGGTTGACAGGTGGGAGGGGGTTGACGGGTTCTGCATATCCCACACATGCTCTATTGATTCAAGTCCGGTGAGTATGCTGGCCAATCCATACGGGTGATATCCTCCAATTGAAGGCATTCGTCTACAATATTTGCACGGTGAGGACGGGCGTTGTCACCCATAAACAGAAATTCAGCACCCATGGCGCCCCGAAACAAACGTACATGTTGTTCCAGAATGACAACCCGATAGATGTGGCCTGTCATCGTTACACTCTGAACATGCAGGTCAGTTCTGGAACCAAGAATAATTCCTCCCCAAACGAGCCATCCTGCACCACCGTAACGGTGTCGTTCAATGGTGTTCTCTTGGTGGTAACGGGTACTGAAAGTCCGGCGAGAATCAGACAGCAAACTAAACCTGGACTCTTCGGAAAACATCACACAAGACCACTGTTTCGGTGTCCACAATGTATGCTCTACCCAGGTTAATCGCAGGCGGCAGTGAGTTGCGGTAAGTGGAACACATCTGACAGGCCTACGAGCATATAGACCAATGTACCCTAAGCGTCTGTACACGGTCTGCCTTGAAACTGTCGTACCAGTAGCTGAAGAGAGCTGACGAGACAGGTCTGATGCTGTGCTCCGTCTGTTTCTTTTGGCAGTAACTGCTAAATACCGGTCCTCATTCGGCGTTGTAACTCGGGGCGACCTGTGCTGTAACATCTACTCACATTACCATCCTCTTGGAATCGTTGCCAAAGCCTGGAGATGACACTCTGGGCGATTGCAAGTTCCTCGGATACTTCCAGCTGGGTACGTGCATTCCAGTCTTCCGATAATTCTACCACGTAAAAAATCATCCAAATGCTTCCTTTGGGCCACAACTATGCGGTTATTGCATTAAAGGCTTTTAAAGCGCTTGTGAACAATTTTACTTCTTTTTGCCACCATTCCTTATATACCCTCTCTTACACTCGTCATTGTGACGTACTATCCGCGCCATCTGGTGGTTTCCTGTAATTTGCATATTCTTCTTCAAGATGTGTGTGATAATTCTACAGGTGAAATTTTTTATTTTAGAGTTTAATTTCTGTGTGATTCTGAATTATCCTTAATTTATAGACATGTGTATAAGAATGGGAGTTCTGCACTTTAGGGTTCCGCTTGTTTATTTGGCGATTTTCGCCAAGCGCCTCCTAAAAAATAAAACGGCAGCTGTTGTAACAAAATACTGCTGTTTTGGAGATTCTATTTGGTGCTGGAAAGAGGGAAATCAGAACTCTAAAAAGCAGAATCCATACAAGAACTATCAAATTCAATAGCGACAGGAATATAACAAATTTTAATAACTCGAAGTTTATGAAGAAGCGATTGTTCAAATACTATAAGAAGTACTTCGAAACAAACAGTTAAGTGATAGAAGACAGTTAAGTGATAGTTAAATTAACTTTTATAAGCATAAATGAATCCTTATTCTTTTTTGAGGATATTGAAACAATAACTTGTTTATATTTTCAAAGCTAGACAATTCAAAATGAGCTACAGAGCATGTGACTCGATATGTATCAATCGTTATATTTAGTAACATATTTCATGCCAGTTTTAAAATACACATAAATAAAATGTGAAAATCAGAGTTTATTTTAATTAAAAATTTCTGAAATGAAAGTTTTTCTCGTATTGCGCGAAGAGATTAATCTGTTTGAAATAATAACTTATTTTTTATTTTATACCTTCACTTTTTGTAGATCTCATAACCTCTATCCAGGGCAATATTATATTCACACATGATAAAAACTAATTACAACATAAACAAGGACAAAAAAAAAAAAAAAAAAAAAAAAAAAAAAAAAAAAAAAACCATTCTGTGTAACTAATGAAACAAATTTCTAAAAAAAAAACCTTAATTTTTAAATATAAAATTTGCATACAAGAAATTGTTAAATAAAACGAAAATCAATGTTTAAAAATCTTTCTATTTTTTTGTATAAAAAGAAACCAATTTAAAAAGAATCATTTCTAAATCACTAATAAAAGAATCACTAATAACTAAAAAAAAAAACATTCTGTGTAACTAATTCTCGAAACATATCATTTCTAAACTGAGTAGGAAACCTTATGCATTTTTAAATATAAAAATTTGCATACAAGAAATTGTTCAAATAAAACGAAAATCAATGTTTAAAAATCTTTCTATTTTTTTGTATAAAAGAAACCAATTTAAAAGAATCACTAATAGCTAAATCACTAATAAAAGAATCACTAATAACACTAAAAAAAAAACCATTCTGTGTAACTAATTCTCGAAACATATCCTTTCTAAACTGAGCAGATAACCTTATGCATTTTTAAATATAAAAATTTGCATACAAGAAATTGTTAAAATAAAACGAAAATCAATGTTTAAAAATCTTTCTATTTTTTGTATAAAGAAACCAATTTAAAAAGAATCGCTAATAGCATAGATAATTTCATGGTATAATTATCGAAAATAATTTTAACAAAAACAAACAATTGCCTTTTTAACCTTTGTTTATTCTTTTCGGCATCTACATTAATGCATATTCCTGTAAATTGACCATTTCATTAAAAAACTTCCATTTACTTCAATTTGTTTTCTTTGAACCAAACTTCCGTGCTGTTATTTACATATGGTCGACAAAGTAAGAAAAACATTCTTAAAAAAAAAAAAAATGAAAAGAAAATACTATTATCATATTTATAAGTTTCCTTTCCATCCTTTCAAAGCAGATAAAAACACTTTTAACTTGTTTGAGGAATTGATTTTCTGAAATTAACAATTACGAACCACAATAAACATTTTCATTTAAAGGTATATTGACACCGATCATCGATCATTTTAGTCTGGTTTACTTTTTTTTATTTTTGAAAAGCGAAATAGGATCGTTAAGATGTCTCAATAAAAATAAGGAAAACAAACGTAAAAAGATTCCCACAGTAACGTACGTTCCTTTTTCGAAAAGGATACGCTGTATATAATTTTCCGAAATTAGTAGATTGCTATAAAAGAAAGCATTTTCTTAGATCAATATTTAAAATTCTGATAAATTTGACGAACAAATGTGTCAATAGATATTGGAAAAAGAATGATAAAACTTTAATGAGGAATAAAAAAAATTGAAGGAATTATTTAATTTTATTCGTATGAATAAAAACTCTAATATTCGAACAAAAATATTTTATTCGAATCGATATCAGCAATTTAAAAGTTATATTTTGTTGAAATTTATAAAAGCAAGTCCTTAAAGAAACAAAATGCTGTTCGAAAAAAACAGAGTTAAGAATTTTGGTAATTCTGAATGGATTCTAGAAGATAAATTTCGTAAAGCTTGTACAAGAATTAATTCTTTTAATACAATATTTGATGTTGGCTCGTTCATAGGGATTGCCATTATCTTCATCTATCATTAAAGAAAACAGAAATGATATTGGTATATTTGCAAAAATCTGGTCTTATTTTGTTGCAGCAATTAAAACTATCATGTTCTTGATAAGTTTAGGTTATATTACTAAGTTCTTGCCAATGATGTCCATGAGCATCACTTTCTATGGTTATATCGTATGTGGATATTTAACAATGATTTTATTTTTCCGTAATCGAATGAAATTGTTCAGTGCCATCAAGAACTTGATTCATCTGTCTACAGTGATGAATCCTGAGTATATATAGGTTGCAGATACATCAATATTCAAATAATCTCCTTTTTTGTATCAGTTATTTTACTTGAAGTGTGCATAGCAGTTTTTTTCTTTTATGAACATCATGAATTTTATGTACGAACAATTTATTTCCCATCTTTTATTCCTGCAAAATTTAAAGAAACATATACGAACTTCATTGGTTTGTGTATTGTTGCTTGCTACATTTGGACTCAGTGTATCTACTTGCGGATATGTTTTTCTACTGGTTACGAACCTGTACGAAACTTTAGCTAACCTTATCTGTGTTTACGGGGATAAATTGAAAGAACGCAGTCAACGCATGCCGTGGAATGTAGAAACTATACCCATCGATATAAATATCTTTAAACATCTTATCTTCAGAATTCATGAGATAGATGCTGCCGTTAACATGTATGTTTTCTTTTTGTATGGAGCACTCATCAGTGGATTCTTCAACACAGTGAGTGTTATGGTGAATGACAATGCACAATTTAAGACACCATCTTCGTTTGTTTATATTATTTGGGTAGTTGTCTCAGCGGTTACAGTGCTACTCTTTATGTCAAATCGTGGTTCTAATATCTGCGAAAAGATGCAGAAGTAAAAGAAGAATGGTAGAATATTCTGATAAATTCATTCGGTATTCACCTCCTTTGCCAGCAATGCAAGTGTTCAATTTATTGTTCGAAATAGTCACAAAAACAAACATGATTGTAACTGGAGGAGGAATGTTCGTGTGATTGACTACGGACTTATATTGACTATTGCTTCAGTGATGGTCACATATGGTGTTTTAATTCTACAGATGGATCAAAAATAAAACCTAGAGAACCCTGTAAACCTAACGAATTACCCTGTAAACTATAGTAAGGATATAATTGTATTTTGTGCAAAATAAAAGGTAAAACACTTTCATAGTTCATTTGGTGTTTTCTATACCGAGTAACAATATCTGCTAATTTAAATATCTAAAATGTTATAATCATCCAAAAAAATAAAATATTAACTTATTTTTGAAAAATTTCAAACTAATAATTGACTTGTTTATGGGGGTAAGAAAAAGAATGAAAATTTAAAAAAGTATTTGCTCAATATTATCTCATAGAAACAAATGATTTCTATGTAAGGTTTAAGATGCAATGCATTTCTCTTCAATTATAATCGCACCCGTCATTTGGCGCACATTGGCGAAATACAATTTTGATGTCAAACCCCAACGGCCCCTATTCTGCGATTTTCCCTGACTGATTTTTCAAAATATGTTTTAGAAAAGCTACAAAATGAAAGATAAAAATTTCTGCAAATTGTGAACTTACGTATAAAAACCTAACAGTATAAAAGAACTAATGATATTGAATAAGTACACAACTCGTGTCCCAGTAGCAACTAACATGCAGGTGGGTTAAGGTACAAATCCGCTGGAACATTGTTGTTTCCCTTTCAAAACAATTGTGGCCATGTGTATAAAGTATTTTTAGACAGGCTGTCTAGTGAGAGCTTTATGGGTTTTCTCCCCCATATGACACGCAAATGAGGAACAGTTATTCCTAGAAGACACTGTCCTCCCTTCAACTGTTCTTTGTATACAGGATGTTTCACCCTCCACTTTTTCTAATTTATAGAGGGTTACATAGCATTAGGTGCAAGGGGGATAAGATGGAGAGAAAAGAAAAACATAGAACACATAAATTTGAACTTGCATAGTCTTGAACTTTCTAAAATTAATGAAATTTAAATCGATGATAAGTAAAGTAATGTAAATTTTAAAAACAGAATGTGTGAGTGTAATTTTAAACATGTATGTTACCTTAGTTGAGTAGATTCTTTTCTATTTTAACAAAATTTGTTAAAATATTAAACTTGACATGAAGAAAGTTACTATACAGCGCAATAATAAATATACTTATCCTCGATATGTTTTGTATTTTTGTTATTTAAAAGTGTAATTATATATAGGGCCTAATGGCCAAGTGACTGGCGCTCGGTGCTACAGGTTTCGTGTTCGAGCGGTATCATAGATGTTTGTAGTGATTCTGGAATCCACTTTAAACCGTAGATTCCGGTCTAATACGGCCATAGAGCATTGGGCTGACAACCCTACCTAGTAAAAAGAAAAACATCTCCTATTTCGGAATCTTCCAGTATGCAGACGGCCATGGTCCACTACAGATTGTAGTGTCAGGTAGTTAGTTTAGTAATTATGTATATGAGCAAGCTTATCTTAATTTACAATGAATTTTTAAACTGGTTGCAATTGATATGGTGAAAATAAACTTTGTTTGAAAGTTAAATTAAAAAACATACATGAACTGATTAAAATTTTACAAAAGCATTTTCACTATATGTTTAAGGAAAGGAGTTGACTTGATTAAGTAAAGGAAAGAAATGAATATATTAATATTACAGCCTTGTTTCCAAACTTTATGAAATCATGAAAATTTAGAAAACTGTGTCCAGTTGTCACCTGCAGCATCATATGTTAATTTTGTTTTAAAAAAATCACTTGAGGTTTTTTTAAAATTCATTCTGAGTTTGATTAAAAATTAAAACATGAAAACAGTTCAGTTCCAGTTGGATAAAAAAGCAAATATTCAAGTGTTAAAATTATATATTAATCGATGTTTTATAATTTGTTAAACTAAGAGATTAAATTTTCAATTAAGCGCTTTTCTGTATGTAAGGTCATCAACTGCATTATTTTGTTCTTGCTGTAACACTACAATGTCAACTCTATTGACTGACAACATATTAAACATTAGGAAATAGTCGTTTTAAGACATTATTATTTTGTGGAATTCCCAAAACATTTTCCATTTTAAAATTAACGTCGACAAAGTAGCTATGGTTGATGTTAGATAGTGCATTAACATGTATTAGTTTATTTTGATCAATGCGTATTTGTATAAACATTTCCAGGTATTAATATTAAAAAGCAATAAATAGAATTATTTTGGCTTACCACTTTTGTGTTTGATATCTATAACTTGAATTATATACTAAATCACCTACTAAATTCTTTTTTAATACCAAGCCTGAAAGTTATTTTAATTTTAATGTATTGTATCATTATATACATTGTGGTTAAAAATATAAATAGATGACTATTGAATATTTTTGGGCTGTCCGTTACCTTCAGAAATCTGTGCATCCTTGATCTATGACAATTATCTTCCCTTTCCATAAAACCCTCAAGAAATAAGACAGTACAAAATTGTCTTATTCATACACATAACACAAATGTTATTTGTATACAAGATTTATTTCAATTTGTTGATTTTTTTTAATAATTTTATTCATATAGGAAAAATTCAGTGTACTTAAACAAGAAATGATTCAACGCGCTATAGATAAGAGATGGAGAATTCTGGGGAAAGAGAGAAATATTCCCAGTTTTCCAAGAAAAACAGCTGTGGCTCTATTTAGATGTTTGACTGGTGATAACTGTTTACATGATCACCTCTATAGAATGGGAGTGGTGGATTCCCAAAACTGTGCTTTTGTGTGACTCTAGTCGGCCTATGACTTTTGATGACTTTTGAACATTCAAATCATTGTAATGCACTTTCTCGGTATGAAGACATGGTCAAAAAGTACTGAGAGCTCGTGAACTAATGGCTAATGGCTGGATAAATTTTTCTAAAATTTTAAGAACAATATATAAGTATTACAATTTAAATATGCTAATGAGATGAATGAAATTGCGATTTTATTTTTAAAAGTTCCTTATATTGAGGTTCGAAGTGAGATGTACTGATTCTAAGGAAAGAGACTAAATGCTCATCTGTCAGTCTATTTCTGAAATAATTTTTTCTAAAGTTCATAGTTGGAAACACTTGCTTCATCTTATATATGTGAAGCAAACGTAGCACTGATTTTCTGGACGTTGAGATATTAAATTTGGGAAACTTACTTTCTATAATGATTTATAAAACTCTAACTTGTTGGCACCAATCTACAACTATAATTAACAAAACACTTCCGCTTTTAACATTTTACCGATTGAAAGCTGTCTGTGTTGGTATTTCCGTCGATTTATGTTTTGTAGAACAAAAATAGAGAAAGTAAAAAAAACATCAGTCCTTTGAAAAAAAGCAAGAAAAAAAATGTTTAATCAAAATAGAAAAGGAGATGGATATATAAATATATATGTCTTTTGATTTTACTTCGGATCGGTAAATTAAAAGAAAGAAGGCCGAGTTGGGCCGTAGTTTGTCCATCCCTGGCATAAACACACTAACGTATGGCGTAACCTTATCTTTTTCTTTTTTTTTTATGGTTAGATTTTTAAATGTTTTCTGCAACTTTAATAGATTGTAAATTTTCTTTTACGAATAAAGTAATTAAAAAATTAAACTATTAAGTACATATAAAACTTTGCGTTATTGTTTTCAAATGCCACATATTTTGACAAGTCATTCATCACAAAAATGAAAAATATCAAATTCAGCATTAGCCAGGACGCACCATGACTAATGATTCCTTTCATTATATTGAATATTGATTATGTCTAAGTGTGTAAAAAAATTTTACTGAATGGTTCGCTTTTATTCTTATTTAAAGTCTTTATTATTCTATTTTATCCAATATCTGTTTCAGACATATTTGATTGATGTGATTTTTTTATTTAAATGTAAATTAATGATAAATATCTGTAGAATAAGTTTGTGATTACTAGTTTAGTGACAACTTTAGTGATTCTAATTTTACTGAATATTTTATTATTATTTTATTATTATTATACATATATATATATATATATATATATATATAGCACATCCGTCCGAGTGGCCATGATGCTAAGAAAACAGAATGGAAGCCAGTAATTGCATTACAACAGAAAATTTTTAGATGAGTTCTTCATTCATATATTAAGCAGCTCCCTCTTTAACAATCGAAATCAACCACGTGTATATAAACATTCACGTAAATATATAACTGATAAAACTAAAATATTTTACATAAAATTCATTTTAACCATGACAACATTGAAAATAAAAAAGAATCTTAATCTTGATTATATTCCAACATTATGCAAACAAGACAAAATTTATACAAATGATGTAAAATAAAATTTTTATATAAAGGTAATAATGAATGTTTCACTATACATAAGCATTATATATAACTCATGAAGTAAATTAAAAAAAAAAAAAAAAAAAAAAAAAACCCGCAGAGAACTATTTTAAGTAAAATATTAAAACGAATTCTTAAAATATATTTACTTTAAGAATATCATTATTGAATTCTTTACTGATTTATATAAATTACTCATTGTGCTAAACTCAAATTCTGTTTAACAAGACTTAAATAGACGTGATGATATTCTTTTCATATGTCAATGTGTTCCTCAATTGCAGAGATGAATTTAATTATCAACTTCAAATTTAAATTACGTTACAAACATCTTATAAACTAAACTTTCCTACACTAAACCGATTATTTAGATTGTTACAATGCGAGTCAATACTTTGCATCCCCTCTTTAGAGCACCCTAATTCCCCATCCTTTTTTCACCTTCTTGCACCAAAAATCCCGTTTAAGTTTTCTCTTGATTGGGCGGACTATTTCATTCTTCAAATAATAATGATTGCAAACTGGACCTTGACATTTAAGAGCGTTGACGATCTCGGACAGTTAAAACAGACAAACGAGTGGGAAATGTTTTTCCTTTTCTAAATTTTTTTACGACTCGGTTAATCGTGGAATGGTACCATGAATATTTAATGGCTATTGCTGGGGAAAGTTGCGATTGAATGATGATAGCATTCCAAAAGCCAAACTGCAACTGTACGACAAAAAAATTAAGGAATTTATCGTTCATCTTGAATTCATCTTTTAAAACTCGACAATTTTATGATCCAGGAAACTTTTGCCAAAACAAGAGCCTTGAGACACTTTACAAAAATGTCCACGTTTGTATCCATACCAAGTTGCAATTGAGGCAACGGCTTTTTTAAGTTACACTGGTATATAACATTATTCCCATTTCAAATCTTAGCGAAAAAGGAAGCCACTATTGCTGAAATCAAAATTCACATAATTATTACCATCGTTCTCATTTCGGCATATTACTCCTCGATTTAAAGAGTTCATTACCCTTTTCCAGATATTGACATACTACTCACAACCGGACGCAATGTGATTTTAGAAGGCGATTTCAGTGCCTCATATTATGATAATAAGGAAAAAAAGGAATTAACTTATTTCTTCTAAAGAACTTTTAAAATGTCTTTTTCACATATCTCTCCTAGTGAATTTGAACCTATATTTTATTTAAAAAAAGGTCTTTACATTCAAGACCTTTTTTTTGCTGTTGCATTACTTAGTGACTTAGTATACCACTAAAAGAGGCCTGTTCAATATAATCTACAATGCTTAATTTAAAAATGCAATCACGTTATTTATACATTTGACTTAAGACTTTCGCCGATGAACCTGCAGATATGTAACAGATTTCAGCATTACTCAAAGTGAATGTCGTGGAGTTTGTTACACCCCTTAATTTAAAATGAATAATCCTTAACGGTGGTAATTGAGACTCCACCTCCTTAAATATAATGAAAAGGCGTTTGAATTTTGTGCATTAATTTTTTTAAAAAGATAGAACACAGTTTATTTTAAAAATTGAATTTTTTCAAAATTTCAATAATTAAACGATAAGTGAAAGAAAAAAAGCTGCAAAATGTAAGAAAATAATTCGCTAATAGAATAGCAACAATAAATACTGCAAGTTTATAGCACGATAGCAAAAATTCAACTAATTTCTGAGATTAAAATCTTTTATAGTGTTCACTGAATAATGTGGCATTTTGATATATTTTCCTTGACTATTAATAACAGCCGTAGATCTACAGCAGCTTCAAGATAAATCGACAAACTAACGTCATCAGACGTTTTGACAAATTTATCGTGCGGATCTCCAACTTGAACAAAAAGCTTTTAAATAACAAAACAATTTACATGATTATTCAGATAAATTAAACAATTTAAAGAAAAATACAAAATTAAAAAAAATATTTTTGCATAACTACAGGTAATTTTGTAACATTATTTGATATTAGGAAGTAGAAGATAGGTACGATTAATAATATAACATGTATGAAACCTATAAATGCAAGCTGAGAAAAAAACCCTTGAATTTTCAATGCTTTATGAGGGGTTTTACGATCATGACTAAAACATGTAGATGAACTTGTAATTTTCCAACTGTAGAGCTATATTACTGTTCTGCTGATTTTGTTTGTGTTTCTGATGTGAGCTTTCTTTTAGAAAGATATTTTCACATTTATCCGTATAACTGATATGAATACTAAAAAGGTTAAAGGTCTGTGAAACATAGAAACAGAATTACAATTCTCTTATTAGAAGTGAAAATATGATTTTAGAATATCAAGATGTTTGAAATCCGATGTTTATTTCCGAAAGCCGGACATTTTGGGCTGAAATTATTCGCTACTTGAATGGCAGAAATGTATTCAGAAAGTGTTAAAAAGTACTGATTCATTGCACCCGTATTGCCATCCTTTTCCCAAGGAGCACATTTCTTTTAGATGTAGTACTAGTAGATCTTTTAGATGCGTACTAGATGAGTTGTTTTTATTTTTATCGTCGAGACTTCAGACCTCATCATTTTTCTAATAACTTGTTGTGATTTTATTGTATTCATGTGTAAGATATACTTGTCTATTTTGATTTTCGTATACTTTAATTTGTTGATAATGTTGCCATTTATTTCTTGTATACTTAATTTATTGGGTTTGGCTATTGATTCGATTTATTTTTATTTGACTAACCGACTCTACATGGCGATAAAACTTCGTGTTTCCAAACAATGCCCCTGGAAAAGGGTATCTTGCGATTGAGTCCAGATAGAGTTGCGGCTCTTGTGTTAGCGAACCACCTTTTTTAACTTTCACTTCTTGTAAATGGATCGTAAATCTAGTCTATGGATGTACCATTAAGATGGTAGGTATTAACACTTAGTAGGTTGAAGCTGATTAGGATTCAAATGATGTGTCATCTTCTGAATATCTCGTTACGATGGAGGCCGTCTAAGGAGGTGATCCTGACCGGACAGATCCTTACTAGTATCATTACAGGAATATGTTTTCTTCGTTAGGCTCTAAGGTGAGTATCGGAATTGAAGATTTTTTTGTCATTCTCTTTTTTGTGTCTAATATCTAGTGACGATGAAAGTCTTTATTCATCACATAGCTGGACTTTTTGTTGGCCCAGATTATGACAAACGTTAAAAAAACTCCATTACTACCAGAGTTAATCAGTTATTCTCATTTGGAAGATTTTTAACGCTTTCATGAGAGGAAATTGAACTTACTACTATCAGCTTTTAAATTGCAAAGAGTATTGGTAGTGACTTAAAAGTCAAGAAAATGAAATATGGCGACCTTTTGTTTTAAAAACTAGCTCTCAAAATCAAATTCTTTTAAAGATGCTGAAATTTCTCGATTACTGAATTACTATCACTTTACATAGGACATTGAATTTAATTTCGCTGAGAGGGTGATATCTGAAATAGATTAGTCATTTGTTGCTGAATTCGAAATTAAACTATTACTAAACAAAAAAAATGTTTCTGCTCAACGAATAAAAAAGAAACCGAAATTACACTAACGAATAATCTAATTAAAAAATTTTTGCAACTGTTCTGCCTAAAGCAATAAAGGCAGGTTGCTTTAACTATCACGTTTGACCATATATAAACTCATGCTTGTGAAAATTGCAACACCATGAAGGACTTACGCGAGTGAGCTGAAATTTTCAGGAAATGCAAATTAGCGAATGATATGCAAATGATTAGAATTTCAAATCCATAGCGCATGCGTATGCTGAGCAGCGCCCTCTGAACGGCGGATGGATCCGAATAAATAGACGGCTGTAGCGAGGCGTGTATGGTTATCGGTGGTTATCTGCTAGTGGTAAACGTTAGCTCAATCGTTACTCATGCCTCTTCGACGAAAGAGAGCGAGATTTGAACAACTTACAGAGTTTGAACGGGGGAGAATCATCGGCCTTCGTGAAGCTGGATTGTCTTATCGTGCAGTAGCCGCTCGTGTGCAGCGTAACAGCAGCACAGTGATGCGTCTTTGGAAGCAGTGGATGGACGAGTGTCGGACAACTCGGAAATCCGGGAGTGGACCCCGATAAGTGACGTCAGCTCGCGATGATAGGCACCTGGTCTGCATGGCGCTGACGGACCGTACAGCTTCCTCTAGACAATTGGCAGCACAGTGGTCAATAGCTACAGGTGTTTCATCAATTCGTAGACGTCTGCTGCAGCGTGGACTGCGCGCAAGGACTCCTTTATACAGGATCCCTCTCACGCTAAACCATCGCCGCCTGCGGCTACAATGGGCCGCTCAGCATAGGAACTGGCGTGCTGATTGGCAGCATGTCGTGTTTTCTGACGAATCCCGCTTTAATTTGTGGTACCATGATGGCCGCATTCGTGTCAGACGCTATGCCGGTGAACTCCCCCATCCGGAGTGCATTATCGAACGCCACAGTGGACGTACACCCGGGTTATGGTCTGGGGTGCCATAGCATATCATGGACGATCTCAATTACTAAGAATTGTGGGCAATCTGAACATCGGTACATCAGTGAAGTTCTACAGCCCCAAGCTGTTCCCTTCCTTCAAAGCTTGCCAGACGCTGTATTTCAACAGGACAATGCCCGCCCTCATATCGCTAGGACTGTTGAATCCTTCTTTGCAACGCGGCAGGTACAGCTTCTTCTCTTGGCCTGCGTATTCCCCCGAATATGTCGCCGATGAACATGTGTGGGATTTCGTTGGTCGGCGTCTCGCTCGTGATGCTCGTCCTGTTGCTTCTGCAGACGAACTTTGGGTGCGCATACAAACAATATGGAATGCTCTTCCTCAGGCAAAATTTCAATTCAAAATTTGTTTGACTCCATCCCACGTCGTGTAGCAGCACTTATTGCGGCGCGTGGTGGCTACACAAAATACTGATTCCGATCTCTTGTTATTGTTTGTTTGCTTTGAACATTTAATCATTTATTTGTACCACTACCACTCAACTGTGTATTAAATTTCATTCAATTATGACGATTCCTTCATGGTGTTGCAATTTTCCCAAACATGAGTATATTTAATTGCCTCCGATGTTTTAACTGCCACTCAAAAAATACTTGCCATGGAAAATCCCTCGGTCATGATATTTAGAATGTAAATCAGTACCGCAATGTATACATTGCCAGTAACTGCATATTTAAAAACTTTTCTCGGCGTTGGCTAAATGTTAGCAAAGAAAGACAGAAAATAAAAACAACTCATAATCTGTCATTCTGTAGCCAGAAATTCAACCATCTTCTTCCTATGCTGAACTAATTAAAAATAAACTACATGAATAAATAGTGTATTAGTTAAATAGACATGCTCGATGTCTGTAACGACTAATATATTATGGGAATTACTTACCCACACTTCAAAAACTTAAACCATTTTTTCATCCATAGCCAAAATATACTGAATCTATTGTATCTTACAATATTGTATTTGAGCCATCGGCATCCACTTTTAATTCTACGACTATTGCTCCCAAGAAAAATTAATCCAATGCTGCAACTAGACCAGATCCCAAAGACCTTTTAATTAGAGAAAACGCCAATACAATGGGTAAAAATAAATATTACCCTACAAATACGATACGTAATTAGAAAGTTAATTAAAAAGCCACCTCCCACTCCATCAAAATAATCAACTTCCATGTCAGCGAAATTTTTCTCTAATGATGAGGAATAAAACGAGAAAGACATGTTAAATTACTATATTTTGAGTTAACTTATACATAAATTTTTAAGCTTGGAACATTTACACTGAAATTTATTCAAGTTATTTTAATAAAATACCGATAAAATTTACCACTTGTGGGTCACAAGATGGCTATTATTGGCTCTCGTGACACTAAATACTGCCTGCCTACATTCCAGTCTACAGATTTATTGAACCCCTTCCCCACAGCATTACTTATCCAGTTTTGGGTTAAACATCATTGATTCAAAAATTTAACGCGTTATCCACCAGGCTGTTCCGTTCCTAGGATATCTAATGCATAGTGATTTTCTATTTAGTAAGTTAAAAACTACAACCACTGCGTTGCTACAGTATTAAAAAATGATTGAATATCTCTAAGTTGAAAGTAATTTTGTTGAAATATAATTTTCTTATAAGGTAACATTATATAATGGTATGAAAAATTAACACGCGTTGCATTTTTTGAAAAAAAAAAAAAAAAAGTTATATCACTAAAGAGATTTTGCACCATTATTTCTATTAAGCTTTCTTACATTTTAGTAAAATATTTTTTATTTGAAAAATTTTTCCTTAATGCAATAAGAATCACTCGGTAAGCTTATTGGACAGAATATTTACTTAAGAAAGCCTATTGTTTATCCATTTTTTTTAATTAACGTGCCTAAAATCTATATCAATGTTTGTTTATTTTGAAAAGTTCATTTCATCATCAGAATACAATATAGTCTTTCAAATTACTTCGTTATACTTAATGAATACTTACATGCTATTATCCATAATGGAAAAAAAAAAAGGCTTTCTACCATATTTCCATATTAAGTTGCTTTTAATTAATATAATCAATAGACGTTTACGTTAAATTTGTTTGTGTAATTGATTTTAAAACAGCTACTCACCAATATAAGTTTTTTTCTTAAACAGCTTTTAACATCAAATGTTTAAAAATTTGCATCGATCATTATCGCACAGAAAATACTTTTATGCAAAAAGTGAAAGATAGTTAGTAAGATCGTGGCATTGTTCAAATAAAATTATAAATATTCCTCTTTTGCATATAAATTACAAATAAAATAGAGCAGCCCTTGGCTCAAAGTTTAAAGATTGTTGTTTTTAATGATTCTTGGATGTTTTATGAAAATATTTATAGCATTTAAGGTTTTGAAAAACGCAATTATAAAAATGCATTTTAAAAGTTAAAAATCAATTAAATCTTAATTATAATATTGAGATGAAGAGATTAATTTCAATATGATTTACTAAACACATGTTTATAATCTTGATGAATTTCACCGAATGAATATTCTGCTGGAAATTGAAATGAGACAGATAAACCAATAAGATGTTTACAAGAAGATTTAAGCATGCGCAACTGAGAGAACCAATAATGTTATTAGGAAAGATGAAGGATGAAGACATTGAAAATTGCAAATATCTTATACGGGACAAATTCTGGAAAAATGCCACGAAAAACAATGCATTTAATGCGATTTTTATGACAGGCTTGCTACTCGGATTACCACTTTCTCCGTCAATAATAAAAGCGAATAAGTGTGATATCGGGCCATTGGCAAAACAGTGGTGTTATATGCTTACTATAGGGAAAACGATCCTATTCTTTTTCAGTTTAATTTACGTACGTCAATTCTTACAATCGATGTCTGTAGAAGTAACTTTTTACGGTTACAGTGCATGCGGATACCTAATAATATTTTTTTTTCTTCAGGAATCGAAAAAGTTATTCAATGCTGTTCAGGACTTGATTCACCTTTCTTCAGTAATGAATCCTGGTGGCTACATTGGCAACAAATACATAGTGTATCAATTAGTAGTATTCTTTACGTCTGTAACAGTGCTTGAGATTTGTGTAGGTATTTTCTTCATTTTCGGAAACTTTGAACTTTTCAAAGACGCAATTTACGTACCACCATTTATTTCGGAAAAATATGCAAGATCGTACAAGAATTTCGTGATTTTAAGCATCACCATCACGTTTGGTCTGTGCATAGCTTCGTGTGGATTCGTATTTATTTTATGTTGCAACTTGTACGGAACTTTGGAAAAACTTATTGTTGTGTATAAAGATAAATTGAAAGAGCGAAGTCAACGAATGGCTGGAATGTAGAAACCATAACAGATGATTTAAGCGCCTTTAAAAATCTTGCCCTCAGAGCCCATGAAGTAGATGAAGCAATTAATATTAACGTGTTTTTCTGTATGGAGCCATAATAGGTGGATTATTTAATGCAGTAAGTTTGATGGTTACTCATGATCCATTGTTTCAAACATCGTTTTCTATTATCTACTCTATCAGTATATCCTTCATAGCTATTGCAATATTTCTGGCTATGGCAAGTCATGGATCTAATGTTATCAGTGGAAACTCAGAAATAAAAAGACAAATGACGCGGTGTTCAGAGAAATTTATTCGGCTTTCACCCTCTTTATCAGCTATGCAAGTCTTTAATTTCTTGTTTGAAAATGTTATGAAAACGGACATGGTAGTTACTGGGGGAGGAATATTCGTGATTAATCACGGATTAATTTTGACCATTGCTTCTGTTATGACAACATATAGTGTCCTGATTCTGCAGCTGGACCAAACTTAAGAAAAATAATAAAAAGCAATAGAAAGTGTGTCTCAGCACCAAATTTACAACTTCTAGAATAGGGCACATCTGGACGATTCGGAATCAAATTGCAATGCTGGGATGGAAATGTATTCTAGACAAAGTAGATGTCGTTGCCCGGGCAGGGGAGTTTGAGCTTTCTTAAAAGAGATTCTTTGTTCCAGTCAGTGACGCTTTGCTTTGGTTTGTCGCTCTACGGTAGTTTTGCGCACACTTTAGGCTATTTAGACCGGGACCTACAGTTTCACGAACTATGCAGTTTAATGAACGTTACAGTTCCTAAGCACTGACAAACATCCATGCTATCCCCAGGATTCGAACTTGAAGCATGTGATATCAAAGACCAGAAGTCAGTGACGTAGCGGTAGCAAGATGGCTGATCATACGAAAGCAGATATGCAATGGACGAACCACATAGCGCATGATGAGTGACTGATGTGATGATGATTTCCATTAGTAGCCTCTTTGGAAGCGGCACCAGCCATTCTTGAGACGGATTCTTTCCAAAGCATCATAAGTAACGAATGAACAAGTTGGACTTCGAATATGAAGGAGATTGTACAAGATCTAGGCCAGCGAGATAAGTCAGTCTTCTGCGATGAATGAACAATCTCGCTGCCCCCTGACTAGATCCGGTATAAGACAATCCAAGTTCCAGCATGCCAGTTGTAGCGAACCATACTGGTATGTTCGTTTGGGGATTCTGCGTGAAAACGACATGACTGCGTAATTCACCTTTGTTACTAATGACCATTTTACTTCTGCTGATGTGCATTGATAAATAAATGGCATATTTATTTATGTGGTGTCCTTCATATCTGGTGTTTTTGTGTACTAATGTGTCTAAAAAGTAAGACCACATTTTCAATTTTAAATTCCAGGGACTTATGGAATTTTTTCCACTTCTTTTTTTGGTTACTGGCACTGTCCTGACATCTGTGTGAAATTTTACGTCAAAATATTCATTAGTGTTTGAGTTACGCTTGCGCTTTGTGAGACTCTAAAATTGATTCTGGCGATTTTTGAAATATCTTAATTAATTGAGCAAAGAACTTGCATTAAATTTTGTTTGCGGAAACGTATAGAATGTTGCAGAAAGCATTCGGTGAGCATTCTTATATCGGAAAGAAAAGTTTAAAAGTGGTATAAACAGTTCAAAGAAGGCAGAGAACACGTTGAAGACTGTTACGTCGAAACCCAGGTTCCCCTGCATAGGGAGGTCAATGCCCTATGTCCAGAAAAACATCCTGTCTGTGGGGGTGTCTGGCAGGGGAGCGAGATGACGGGAGAAAGAGTGTAAGAAGGAGTTGAAACTCAGCGACCAAAGAGAAAGGTTGTGTGGCAGTGCATCTTCGAGCTTGATGGCTGCATAAGTAAAAGAGTTCAATAATCTTCGAGCTTGATGGCTGCATAAAAAGAGTTCAACGAGAAAGGTTGCGTGTGGCAGTCCATCTTCGAGCTTGATGGCTCCCTAAATAAAGGAGATTATTTAATACAGTCCACGTTTTTTACTTGAGTTTATTTTTTTGACTGAGCTATCGAACAAAGACGAAGAGCCCTCTGGTCGACCATCAACCTCAACCGACGAAGCTCACGTCCAAAAATTAAAGATTTGGTGCTTGTAAACCGTCGATTTTTAGAGGGCTTGCTGATGATGTTGGAATTTCAAAAGGATCGATCAATTCCATTTTGGGCCTCAAACACGTCAAATCTCAATTGGTACAGAAAACACTTAATGCGCCAACTGACACATTGATTCTTCGCGATTTTTTCGCCAAAAATGAAACCCTTATCGTTATACTACCACCGTATTAACACCGTGCGACTTCTGGCTATTCCATAAACTCAAAAGAACACTCCGGAGACACCGTTTTGAGCCAATAAAAGAGATTCAACGTGAATCTCTCGCCGCGCACTTTGAACATCCCTGCCGATGACTTTTTATCATGCATTGAGGATTGGAAAAAAAGTTGGCATAAGTGCATTGTGTCTGGAAGGGATTACTTTGAAGGCGATGAAATAAATTTGGAAGAATAAATAAATAATTTTTGAAAAAAAAAAAAAATTGGTCTTACTTTTTGGATACAGTAGTACACTAGTGCATCAGGAAAAATTTTCTTACCCTCTACTGCTGTATGATTCCGAGTCGTGTAGATGTTACCTATTGCTCTTACAAGTTTATAAACTTGTTATTGAAACATTGTATAATCAAATCTTTTTTAAAGCATGTAATGTATTTTTGTAAGTGTTAATTTAGATTGGTTGGATAACCAAGTGATGTAATGTGATTCTTTTCTAAACTACAACAAATAACTAGTAACATTTTAAAAACTAAATGAATAGGATTATTTTAAAAATTCTAATACTATAAATCCATTTAAGTTAAATACTAAATAAATGAATTGAAAATACAATAACAAACAAATCGATAATGCTGACTATCTTTTGAAAATTGGTATGCAATTTTATTTATGCTATTTAAATATTTACATGAAATATTTTTTTGGACAAATTTAAGTTGATAAGCAGAATAATTTGTTCTTAATATTGTTATTCAAATTTCAGTGTATTAATTTTGTAATGAAATTTTAAGCATTTAAAAATAAATGTTCATATTTTTAAAACAATCAAATTCATTAATTTTTATGTGATTTTCACATTTTATTAGATGCCTTCGAAATCAGTATTAATATTTGTTATTTTTTTCCCTATATGAATGTTCTCTCTAAATGTTCCTTCGTATTGATCGTTTATTTGTAATTAATCATCTAGTCAACAATGAATTAGTTTTAACTTAAGCATTAGATTTTCTTTTAAAACAGGAATTCTGAATCTTAGTAAATATTTCCATGGAATAAAAAATAATATAATAAATGGGACTTTTTTTCCCACGAAGGTGAAAGACTGCAGCTACACTTTTAGAATATGTTAAAATATTTAAAGTAAAATTATGAATTAAACCAGTTATACAAGGTGGCTCAAAATTCATTAGGGAATTTAAACAAATAACTTTTATTTATTATTTTATCTATATACAGACATTCAGATAAATGTACACCTTCGTTGGTATCCAGAAGGAAGGACATTTCCGAGAGTATCCAATTGTTAGCACATCTAAGAATGCATCCAAATGCTAGCACATGTTCGAGGGTATTCAGTTGTTAGCACGTCTAAGAGAGTATCCAATTGTTAGCACACCTGTATGTTTCCGGATATCAGCACACCTGTGAGGGTATCAAGTTGTTAAACAGGTAAAATTACAAATAATATAGCATTTGAAAAATAAAATGATGGCATTTATATTTTGCCAATTTTTCTTTAATATTTCTCTTGTGAGGGCTTCACTCTTCGAAAGATAGAAACAGAAAAATATTAATGAAACAGAAAGTTATTAGATGTTCAATTGTTACCCCTGTTGAGATGTTCTGTTGAGCCTTGACTTATCAGCCAACCTACACTGGCAGAAAACAAAATCACAACACCCAGAAGGAGTTGTGCTACATAAATAAATTTGGACGATGTGTTTGCATATTTGAAAGATGACATCTAATCAAATTTCACAGCAGGCAAATAAAATTAGTATTAGTAGAGCCACTAAAAACATGAAAATCCAGTTTACTTTAAATACATGATGCAAACTTTGTGAGCATTCTTTACCTTTTGGAATGGGATTTACGAGCAAGATTTGAGTCAAGAATGCAGCGAAGAAGGCAATATAAACAGCTTACTTAGTTTGAGCGACACTGTGTAATAGGTCTACAAGAATATGTTTATTTTTGTGATATTGCAGAAAGACTTAAAGGAATGTATCCATTGTGCATGATTGTTAGCAGCAGTGGTCATAAAAAGGTACTGGTTCAAGAAGCTTGGAGTCTGGATGCAAAAGGGACACTACTGAAAATGGATGGCTGCAATATGGATGTAGAGTATAGCGTTGCATCTGAAGGAGGAATTTGAATTGCTGTTGGCTCTAGAATGATGCAGAGAACAATAACAAGCGGATTTCTTGAGGAATAGCTCAAGTAGGATGGCCTGCAGTTGTTCATGTTCCTGGTTTCAAATCCTCGTCATATGCGACTTTAATGAAGTCAAGCTAGGATTCGTTTGAGGGCAGGTTGAAGAGCCGTTTCTGTCTTGATACAGTTTGGTTAAAAATATACTAGAGGAGCGATTGGAGCCAATACGTCTGCATCATAGAAATTCTGGACCTACACTTGGAGTTATGGTTTCAAAAGTAATTGCAACTAATTGCAATGCATCTGCATGTATAAAATGGTGAGCATGTACGTGTGTATAAATATGTACATAAATGAGTAAATGCATATGTTTAAATGTGTATATGTACATTACATTTATTTATGTGTGCACATCTATACGTATGCATACAAAATATATACCCAAGCTCACTAATAGCTAAACACATGCACACACTTATACACATTTATATGTACACTTATATACACATGTACATTCTTACAAAACATACACACATTCATACTTACTTACTCACACATCACATACACATTCAAGTACATACATCCACACATATGTACATACATACTTAAAACCAGTTCAGATGAGGAGGGAATAAGGAGAGAGTGGCTTTCATTGCAAACGTCTCAGCTTGACTGCAAAAAAAAAAAAAAAAAAGTTATCTCTAGCTGTGAGTGATAGCTGGTCATAAGTGAGGTTTCTTCAATGTGTGGAAAAAGCTGACTCTTGCCTAAGCAAGGTCGAGAAACATGATTTTCTGGTAGGGTTTCTATCAAACTGATTTTTAATGGGTTCACGAAAGGGATTCTTTCACATCTGAAAAAAGCTTTACAAACACACACACACACATAGCTACATACTTACTTACAAGCACATAAACCTGCTTACATATATATGCCTACATATATGAAAGCTTACAAATGTTAAAAAAATATATATTTTTACCCATACATTTTAGATGCCAAACCTCAAAAATAATCACTGTTCTCATCAATTAAGAAATGTTATTTACATAATATCAATATCATAATTTTTAACAATTTTAAGATGCAAACAACACAAAAACCTATAATATTTTTTATTATAGTAACAAACCTTTTAAAAAGTAAAATGCAACAATAAAGTAATCTTTATATGTATTTTAATAGTTGTATTCTATTTTTAAACTAGAACTCCTGGTCATCATAATAAATCAAACATTTTTGATGAACAACTGTGAAGGAAAAAAATAAAAACAATTAATGAATATTTTTATTGAATCAGCCTTTTACAAATTTATTAAAAATATATATTCTGCAATTTAAATATTTTTAAAATGAGAAATTCTATGTAAAAAAATAAATAACATGTAAGTATCATAACTAAAATAAGCACAAATAAAGAATTGCTTTCTAGGGTTCTAAAGGTTTACATAGATTCAAAATAATAAAATAGAAAATTTTTATAACTCTAATTATATTTCAATGCTAAAAAGGATAAAATTTTTACACCAATAAACAAAATTATACAAATTATTTTATCATTATTTAAAAAGTATTTTTAATATATTTTAAAATTTTTTTTTACCAAATATGTTCACTAAAACAATTTCAATTCCAGCATATTTTTATTAAAGTAGTAATAGTTGATTTAGAACATATATTTTGTCTACTAAATTATTATAATATTATTAAATAGAGAAAATACTAAGAAGGATAATATAATAAGGAGAAAAGTTGATTACCATTGACTTGATAATTTTTTAACTATAGAAACAAATTTAATAAAAAAAAACCTAAACATAAATCAAGGTACAAAAATAATTAACTAGAAATGTATTTACCAGTTTCATTAAATTTGATACAAAAATTCTAAAAAAAAAAAGTTCATCAAAAAAATGTTGACAAATATTTTTAAAAATATACAGTTAAAATTTTAAAATTGTAATGAGAGTAAAAAAGCTGTAAAACATTAAAATGGAAATTTCTCGGGTGACTTTTAATTAAATAAACTATTACTTAACACATTGAACAGAAAATAAAACTCTTAAATGCTGCAATTATAAATGCAAATCAAAAGTTTATTTTAAACATTAATAGAAAAATTAAACGAACTTACTTAAATTAGGTTTGCAAAAGTTGCTGCACAATCTCGTGTGGCAGATTATTACGGTTTTCTCTAGTTACCTTCAATTTAAAAAATTTTTTTTAACTATTAATATTTCGAATATTTAAAAATACAATTTCAAGAAAAGTTAAATCAAATACTAAATGTTAATTACAATTAATAGCATTTAATTACATTTTACAAAAAGTAGAGAAATTATTATATAATATTTTTAAAAATAGAAATTCCAATATTGAATAATATAAAGAAAAATAAAAGTATACATGAAAATTTTTTCAGATATACTGTACCTATTTCAGTTTTTAAATATACAGAATTTAATACAATAATAAGTTAATTTATTAATAAATGTATTATAATATACAGAAATGAAAGCATGTAAAATAAATACAGACATATATTTTGAAAAAATTAAGGATACATATGTTAATAGTTATAATTTAATTACTAGAAATAACATTTGCAAAAAGTTAATTTTTCTTACAGTTTATATGTTAAAAATTTCATAAGCAACTTTTACACAACTTTTCATAATTATGACAGATAAATTATAATGAAAGTTCAGTAAATATCTAGTAATAACCAATATGCAGAACAGATGCATAATTTTCTTTTAAAAAAACAAAAATTATTTCTTCAAAGTAACCGAATAAAATTATTAAAAAAATTTCATATATTTTTAGTGTAATTTTAGAGATTATATTAAACAGTCTTTATACAGACAGTTGAGTTTTTATTTATCAGACATTTTAAAAACCACAGAAGGTTATATAAATTTTTTTAACTGCTAAGTTAAACTAAATGTAAAATTAGTTTAGAGTTTCAAATTTAAAAGAAACTGAATATAAATACGAAAAATAATTTAAAAACAATAATAATGTACAGATTTTACTTATTTTAACAATGAAAAATGGCAATGAAATGAATCACAAAATAAAAACTCACAAGTCACACACACATATACAAAAGAAAAAGATAAAAGAACCGCACTCAAACGAAGTATGAAAATATCATTTGTCATAAAAAAAAATACTTGACAGACAGGTCAACCCCAAAAAATAAACTCTAAACAAAGGGCTAAGTTAAATTGATTTTCGCCGCAGGCGTTGCCCCTAATTTGATGCCAAAACAAGAATATGGCATAAAACCACACAGCTTGATACTAGTATGTGGGAGTTCAATAAGTTATAGATGTGAAACCAAACAGTAGCATGTGTGGAGCTAAACATCATAAATGCATCAGCTTTAAAGCAGCTTTTTAACTTTTTTTTTTTACATGTGCACAAAAAGATAGTATCTTCCCTCCAAAGGTAAATCTTCCCAGCTTTGCTTTCCATGTCTGCATGTGATGCGCTTATGATCTAGATGCTACAGAAACTCGATACAATGAAAGAAAGTCACACTCATGATTAACATGATCAACACTCACATATGAACATTAGCCAATGTGTTTATTGGCATACCCAATAGAGTACAATCATCACACTTTGGAAACTATAAAGGTAAAAATATTGCAATTAATGCAATCATTAAAAAAACTTACTTCAATTACAATACAATCTTTTCTATTTCTTAATTCATCAACAAAAGGTAGAACACGTTTTACGACTGGTATTGTGGCTAATACTCTAACATTAGACTTTGAAAATACTTCTTGCGCCTTTGCTAAAAAAGGTTTACTAAACAATTCCATCTTCCCAATTTCATCCAAAATTAGTATTGATGATGGCTATTTAAATAAATGTAAAAAAAAAAGTTACTGCAAGAAAAAAAGTATTACATTTATTTTTACAAAATTCTAAATCAAAAATAAATTTATTCTATTAATTTGATATTTTAAAAATACTATTTCTATTTGAATTTATTTATTTCTATTTTTAAGTATATTTTCTGAATATATTTTTTTAAAATGTAATGTGTATACCTACTTGAGTTAAATATGCTTAGTTAAAACACACTATTATATTAAAAAACAAGAAAAATAATTTTTAAAAAACTTTTACAAAACAAAAATTTTTATTATGTGAGTTTCTACAATATTTATTAGGAATGTGTTTGGCATATAAACTGCATCAGTGTTAATGATACAGAATAGCTTGTACATCAAACAACTAGCTTATACTTAAAAGCATGTAATGACCCCCTTTATATAAAAAAAAAAGAAGCAAATGTTAAAACAAATAAAACAATTGCATTTTTTATAGATTGAAACAAAGAAAGTAATGTTAAAAAAACTTAGTAAATGTATTACTTATTAAATTTTTCAATCACAATAAATTAAATTGTGTATGGTAGGAAAAAAAATTATAGACAATAACTCAGAAATTCCTGTTTTTATTTTTTTCTGATCATATTTCATTTCAAATAAAAATATGATCAGAAAAAAAAAATAAACAGGAAATTAACAGATAAATTTTTTTTTGTAAATAGTTCTTCTAAATTGTTTTATAATAGCAATTGTTAATTTGAATAGCAAAATATAAAAATAATTAGACATTTTAATCTATTTCATGGTTTTAATTTGCTAAGTACAGTTAATGATAAATTCATTTAAAACTTATTCCTGTTTATTGAAAGTAAAGAAAAATATATAGAAGAAATTCTTACAGCATCAAAAACAGGTAATACTAAAGCTTCAAAGGATGAAACATCAACTGTATATTTTCCTACTTTTGGTCCTTTTCTTGCACTTGAATCACTAAAAAATTAGAATATATATAAATAAATAAACACATATCACTAGCTTTGTTTTTTTGCCTTAACATTCAGCCATCTAGAGCAGTGGTATGTGTACCTCAGGGTATTCAAAGTGATAGTTGGGTATACTAATGACATAAGCTCATGGTCACTAGCAAGTGTATGATCTTATATCACATGAAAATGAGGTTTTGTCATTGGCTTGCCTGATTTCAGTAACATCTGGGAAAGTAAAAATGCATCATCGGTTCTAAAAGTGCATGCACATGAATAAATGGGAAGCAAAAATGCCTTTGGAAGAAAGATACTTCCTGAATATTCAAGAAAACTGGTATATGTTGTAGATGTACTTTTGGTACAATTATGATGTTGAGCATTCAGATGCTAAGTTTAATTTCCTGCCATACAGTGGGGATTTTCCATAGTTGGACTAAGTCTGCAGTTTTGCCACATATTCCTGTTTTGGCATCAAATTAATGACCACCTAGTGGGGATAATTAGTTTAATCTGGTCCTTTAGACAGGAGCATTTTTTAAACCACCTCATTTTTATGACAATCTGTCTGTTAAGTAATTTTTTATATTCATGGTCATTTTTACTTCATTCCTATTCTGTATGGTTTATTTTTGTGTGTATGACACATGAATTCTAATTGCAGCTCAAAAACAGTTATTTGACATGAGAGAAAGAAAGTTACAATCGAAATTTAAGAAAATTCTCTTCATAATTGGTAGATGGGATTGAATACCAAATTTCCAGATTTAATAAGCACTGCAAAGATTGCAATCTTACCATTTGGTTCTACATACTTGCATGAAGTAAACATTCTCTGTAATTACAGAGTTACAACCCGATCTTCAAACTGCATTAACAGAAGACATCAAACAAATTTTTCCAATTTACTAAAATTCTAATTAAAAATGTAAATTTGTCATTTAATTTTAGATTTATATAGATTGTATTAAATAAATAATTTGATTTTTGACTAAAACATAAATTTAAATACATTATATGGCATACAATTTTTTTAAATATTTTCATCATGGGGTACACAATATTGGCCAAAAAGTTTGAAGACTGCAGATGTAGAGAAGAAAATAACATGGTTTAAAAATATTCTAATGGTACATATTCCTTAATAAAGCTATCATCAGGATATTATAATTAATTTCTTATGATTTTTGCTTTGATTCCTAGACAAATCTTTCTCATCTAATTTTTTGTAAACATGCTTTTGTTCTACTGCTGCAGTTTTAATTTTATCCTTTAATGTTTGAAAATTTCTAGTTTCTTCACTGCAGCTTATGCATACTTCAGAGTTTGAATAAGTGGTACATTAATTTTCTTTGCCCCTGTTTTTAATATTTATTTATTTTATTATTATTATAACTATTCTTTTATGAGACCTAGTAAGATCATGAAAATAACATATAGTTAATACTATTTTTATATTTTGTTGAACAAACTTACCATTTTCTTGATTAAAGTTTCTTTGTTTTCTTTGATTTTGTTAAGATTCATTACAAACCCAAAATTTATACAGCAATAGGTATTTTTTAGGTTTTTATTACAGTGAATTGTTTTTGATAGGTCCCTTATTCACTATCTTTTTTTTCTTTCTGAATTTTTATATTATCTGCAATTTTTAATTTCATTCATTGTTTTCTGGTTTCATTGTTTATATATATAAACAATGAAACCTTACGTTATAATAAATAAAATAATTACAAAATCTAACCAGAATGTCAATATTTTTTTTTTAAATTATAAATTTCACTAGCTTTTGTAGTTCATATATATACATAAAATATTTACTATAACTCATGACAGATTTTAAAGCAAGAATGCTTAACATTATATATATAGTGATTATCATATAACAATTAGATGGAAGTTCCATTTTTGTCATTAACTTTATAATTCATTTTCCGTAAAATTAATATGAGAATTTATCAATTTTTTAAATTAAACACTAGATGAAATTTATCCAAAAATTAAGTAACAATAAATTCCTTAATTACTAATAAAACTTAAAATTTTTTTATCGCTTAAAAATAAAGCTTCAAAATCAAATTTTCTTTAAAAAAATCTAAAATGTTTTAAACTACTTTTAATACAAATCACATGCATCTTGTTAATTTTTTTTTCTGTCTATAATTATGTATAAATATCAAATTAAGCAGATTATACTTCCCAGTAAACAATAAAGTTTTATGAATAACTTATTAATCACTATTTTATTTCTTAAATAGATGCATTGTTCAACTTTTTAAAATGTATGATTTATTTTGTAATTAATACAAAATCAAATTTAAAGAAAATAATCAGTTGATGAAAATAACTCTTCATTTTTAATATTTATTTGTACATAATGAAAAAATGCTATATCCCTTTGTATTAATTACAAAATCAAATAAATACAATTTAATCACTTTTAAAACACTTAAGTATTTTTAAGATTTTTGAAAACTTACCTTGAATAAAATTTGAAAAATCTTTAAACCAAAATTTTGTTTGCCATGATCAATTTCTGTATTTATTATTACCTATATTTTATTTGCTACATAGTAGGTTTTCAAATTCTTGCAATTAAAAACATATTATTCAATAAACTGATATATTCCATATTTTTAAGCAGTTACATCTAACCTTTTTGAAAGGATAAAACAATATTTTCAGTAATATATATGGAAATAAATATCACATACTAGTTTTTGACTGACTTATTATGAAACTAATTTCAATGATAAAATTGCTATTAATATATAATTTAAAAAATAAATAACTCATAAAATAGAAACTTAATTTCCTAGCAAAAATATTTCATACAGCAAATGTAACCAAAACCTATTGTAACCTTACTTTTGTAGAAATAAATTCTTTGAATAATAAAGCAATATATATATATATATAAAACTTGGAAAATTAAATTAAGAAAATTTTTAGTGTGAAAAAAAGCATACTTATTTTTAAAACAATTGTTACATTGGTAAAAAAAAATAATGTAATAATTTGTTTTTCATATTGATTGAGCTTCATTATCTATGTATATTTTATTTTTATCTGATATAGATACATATATTCTAGTGAATATGATATGAAGACAAATTAAGAAGATTAAAGCTACTTGCAAAATGGAAGCAATCAACTATACTTATCATTAAACCAGATAGTTCTATGATATTAAAAATGAAATTGATTGTAAGCTACCTGAGCTATTTGGCTCAATAATATAGCGATACCACTTTGAGGTTTTTCACCTTCTAATTCTGTCTTTAAATTGCATTATATATATATAAATAAACACACAAATTAACTTACAATTCCCCAGATCAATTAAAACAGAATGAATTTTTGAAATAATTACCTGACACGTGCTAAGATGTTCCGTTTACCGAGAGTTGTCACAATATCGAATCCAATTCTCTCTCTACCATTTTTCACTTCTTCAGTAAAAAAACCTTGAAACTCTATATTTTTCTCTTTCAAAATTTCACATGCTTTTCTTATTACCGATGTTTTGCCAATCCCTATAAAGCAAAGTAAAATTACTGAATATTATAAAAGACAAAATATATTAAATTGAATTATTGAGAATTTTTTAAAATATTTTGTTAACCTGAGGTCCGGTTAAAAGTATATGGCGACTAGACATGATTAATTTCACAAATTAATTTTTTTATTAATATTTAGAGATAAGAAAATTAATAATGAATATCCTGTACTAAATTCCAAATGTGTAAGAAGTATTCAATATCAATGAAATTAAAATTTGAGAGTCAAATATTCTTTTAAAATTTATTCAATATCTTGTTATCAGCTTATTGCTTGAACTAAACTGAAACTCGCACGTAAACTATGTAAACAAACAATAATTGGAGTTTTGATGTAAGAAACGAAAATTTTCAAAATTAAATCTAATAAATATTGTATATGTTATGGTATAAGATGGAATTTTTCTGAAAGTTATTCAGTGTAAAAATATGTAATAAATCGGCATTTAATTTATTTTTTAAATTAAAAAAATATATTATTGGTTTTAAAATATTATGCGAACAGCAACAGTCAAGCAATACAACTTTACTCTCGAGTGGGAAATACGAGCCAAAATAAACTTTGAACGAATGTTTGCCGCTAAAAATTTTTTTTTGTCCCGCTATCTGTGATATGGCGGAATTAAGAAATTTCGAAAAAATTGAAAAAGTTGGAGAGGGTACATATGGTGTTGTATATAAAGCAGAAGATAAAAACAATAAAAAACTTGTAGCTCTGAAGAAAATTCGTTTAAAAAGCGAAACGGAAGGAGTTCCTAGCACTGCTCTTAGAGAAATTAGTTTGTTGAAAGAATTGGAGCATCCCAATATTGTACGACTACAAGATGTCGTTTACAATGACGAGAAACTATATTTAGTATTCGAATACTTAGATTTAGATTTAAAAAAGCAGCTCGATCAATTACCTAACAATGGGCTTTCTCTTCGTGTTGCAAAAAGTTATCTTTACCAGCTACTAAGTGGTTTGGCTTATTTGCATTCACGAAAAATTTTACATCGTGATCTGAAACCTCAAAATTTGCTTGTTGATAATGAAGGAAATATAAAATTGGCTGATTTTGGGCTGGCACGAACATTTCAGCTTCCAATGAAGGCGTACACTCATGAAATCGTCACATTATGGTATAGAGCTCCGGAAATCCTTTTAGGCATTAAAGAGTATAGTACACCAGTTGACATTTGGAGTATGGGCTGCATTTTTGCTGAAATGCTCACTAAACGTCCATTATTTCCTGGAGATTCAGAAATTGATCAATTGTTTCGTGTGTTTAGGACCTTGGGAACACCAGATGAGGAGACATGGCCAGGCTGTACTAGTTTGGCAGATTACAAACCAACATTTCCTAAGTGGTCGCCAAGAGATATTAATCTGACTTTGCCTATGCTTAGTCTTGAAGGTACTGATCTACTTTTACAGTTACTTGCATATCAACCAAGTAAAAGGTTATCTGCCAGGAGAGCCCTTGGTCATCCTTTTTTTAATGATGTTAGCGTCCCATTGAGAGCTGTATAATTTATTCATTATTTATTTTTATATGTAAGACAATTATTTGTAAAATGTCTATGTCCAGGAATTTTACTATCTGGGTTATTAAAACATATCCAATTTATTATTTTTTTGTGATTATCATGTGTACTGGTTGTCATTATAAAAAACATGTCATTACTTCATTGATTTATTTAAAATGCATTGAACATATTTTGTAATGACTATGAAGATTAATTAAAATATTTTATGAAATATAGTTTGTTGATTGTACTAAAATTGAAGATATTATTACTGAACAAAAGAAATAAATTTACTGCTTATTTCATTCAAAAAAGAAATTTGTACTTAATAAAAAATGAGTTATAAATAATCATAAGTGAGTAGATTCTTAAAATTTGTTTTATCTTTAGTTTAGATTTAAAAAAACAATTTAAACTTTCATATTGAAAATTGTTCAGCCTAATTGAATAGCATACAATTATGAACTTTAGCTTTTTAAAGTTTGTTATACTAATTTTTTTGCATATATATGCTCATGTGTGTTGTTTTAGATAAAAATGAGCTTAAAAGTTAACTCCAGCTATGGCAAAGGCATTAATTTAAAACTATTGATTAATTTCAAAATTAACTGAATAAATACCAATGGGATTGATTGCTATTTAAAAAAAAAAAATTAAAATTGGTAAAAAGTGTTACAAATTAAAATTATATTACATAATATCAGAATATTATTACCATGTAAATTCATTCTATCACAAAATGAAAGCTTTTTTTTATTTAGGAAAAAAATTATACCACTTTCAGTTTTTTAACGAAAAAAAAAAAATTACAAAAGGAATTTTAAAAGAGATAAATATTTTTTAATTAAACTCATATTTTCTAATTCTTTTTTTTTTTTTTTTATTAAAAAAAAGATTGTAATGGGGTTTCATAGGTACATTTAAGTTATAAATATTAGAATAAAATGAAAATTTAGTTGATTATCAAATTTGACATTTGAAAGAAAATTTTACATTTTTTTTTTTCATGGTAAGCATTTAGATTTCTATATAAAAATAAGTCTTGGCAATTCTCTTCTTGGAATTTTACTATTATTCATGGATATTAATCTGCTTTTAATAAACATTTTGTTGCTTTTTGATAAAGTAACAATGTCTATATAGATTTTAACATCATATTCTTTAAACTTTTTTAAAAATCTTAATCCATTGGAATTAAGACTATTTCTTGATATGTACATTCACAATTTTCATTACTGATTCTATATTACATGTAAATATTTTTCAAATCTATACATGTTGTTTGGTTAATATACACAGGAAAATTATATATTATCAGTAATCTATAATAATTGGACTATTTATGAATTTGTATTTTTGAAAATATTTTAAATAAGTTTTCTGGAAATAAATAGTGTTTTTGTAAGAATTTTATAAAGGTTGAATGAATGTCTTTTTAAATTATTTTTTTGACTTTTCTAAATATATATATATTCAATTATAAAATACACCTGTCTGATTTATAATTAAGCAATTTGATTTTTTATAGTTTAAAACTATTTAATTGGCAAGGACAAAGTTTATTATTTTAGAATTAAATATTTTTCGTTTCAATATATTTGAATATGTGAACTATAAGAATATTAATTCCCAATGTAAAAATTGATTTAAGATTTTCCAGATTTGAGTTTTATATTATAAAAATTTTTAATTTCCAAAAATATTTACATTTTATTACATACTACATATATTATCAACATTGATTCGGCAGAAAATTGAAACGCAATTAACTTTATTATATAATTTACCACTGAAAAATTTAACATCATTACCTAGTTTAATATATAATTTTTTTCCTTTATGTTTTTTTTAAAATTATTTCCAATTTTTCTTTAATTATATTTTACTTATGTACTTCTTGAATGAAATTAAGACATTAAATAACATTTTCTTAAAATTAAACAAATCCACAAAAAAAAAATATAGTGTAAATAAGCATCTTTAACAATAGAATAAAAAGTTCTAAGCATTTTTGTTAAAATCTTTAAAGTATATTTGATCATTCTTATTTATTTTTAAAGGTTCAAAATATATTTATTATGAAATAACTGAATCAAGCTAGGACTAATTTTTTTAGCTATATTAATAAACAGGATTTCAAAATGTTTATCCTAATACCAAATAACAATAGGAAGAAAAAATTCGAACCCAATCTAACTTTTATGTTTGATAAACGTTCTATGAGATTCACCTTAGCAACATGAATAACATTCAATTGGTTCAAGTCAACAAACAAGCTGTCCATTCACCGAGACATTATTACTTACATGGCTTTTTTTATGGTTTGGCACTCTACGGTCATCTTATGCGCACGAGGGCTAAACAGACCAGGACCTACAGTTTAAAGTGGATTCCGAACCACTACAAACATCCATGGCACCGCCGGGACTCGAACCCGAAACCTGTGGTACCGAGCGCCAGAGCGCTAGCCATTCCGGCCCCTTTTTTTTTTATGGGGATTTGTCAAAAGATTGTCCTTATATCTCCTTTGCCTACAACAGTGAACAAATTGAAATCATAATAAATTGATATTAATTATTAAAAAGTAGATATAATGAACTGACATCAGTAATTAACATACCGGACATTGTTTGACAAATAATGGACTACTGTTTGAATACTGTTCCAATATTCAAGGAGAATAAAGTAAAACATCTACAAAATATGCCACAAATCTTCTATTTTGTGTTCAAATTTTTTTTTTTTTCCTGTCATTATTTACAATGAAGTTACTGTCATTTGTGATCAGGACAATTTTATATTGCCCATATAATCTGATAAATCATAGTTGATAATTTGTCGTTTAAAAGTAATTTTTATAGCATTAAAAAAAAACACTTCTAATAATTCATTAAAATAATTTTTTTTCACAAAATTTTTGAGATAGGGCACTTTTTCTTTATCAGGTACAAATGATATATTGTCAAAAAAAAAAAAAAAATAGACAAATCATCAAATATTTTTTACATTTCCTATTCTTGATAGTTTTATTATTTTCTCTGAAGTCAAACAAATTTTAATATCTGAAACTGTTAACTTTTTTTTTTTTGCAACATGCATTTTTCTTTTTGTATCATATAAAAATTACATTATTCTATGTGTTAATTATTTTGATAAATCAAATTTTATTTTTTTAAAACATGCACATAAATAATCCCATGTTTATTCTCACAAGTTGTTTTTTAGGGTTGTATTATTTTTTTTTTTTACTTACTAATTTTTTGGTGCCTCACTAAAAATATATATACATTTATAGAGAATTTATAATATTAAAATTTTACTGTTGCTTTATAAACTTAATGTATGAAAAAAAGAAGAAAAAATAATTTAAATTAATTCACAATCTATTTATTCATAAAAGTACTTCAATTTTAAAATCTTTTAACGAAATTGGAAAAAATTAGGGTTTGATGAAAAAATTAATTAATAAATCCCCATGTATGGTAATATATTAGCAGAGACATTAAACTCCTTAGAAAATGTGGCTGAAAAAAAAATATCTTACAATTTATTTATTTAAAATAAAAATAAAAGCTTTTTTTTTTTTTCAAATTTTTTTATATGGTTTGCAATGCAAATTATTTTTCCACCATTTTAAAAATCTTGAAAATTCCCTTTCATACATTTATCATAATTTGATTTAAAAAATTAGCATCTAAACTATTAATTACAAAAATCTTTAAAACTAATTATTCTTCATCTAAATTATTTCAGTCATATATCACAAAAAATTGTCAAAAACAACTGTCAGCCTATTTAAATCCCACTTTTTTATTGTAAGCCACTTAAAAAGGCAAATAAAATTGAACAAACATATTAACTGTGTTCAAATACAATGATAATGATGGGTATTATTAAAATTTTCAAAACTACATTTCAAATTTTCTTAAATTGTTTGTGATATAAATTACTTCACCCCTCGCTTTTCCAGCAAAAATTTATATACAAATTTGTAAAAAGAAGTCTGTCTAGCATTTAATATAAAAATTCATTTTACACACATTTTAACTTTAATATAGATCTAAGCATATTTATTTCATTTTTTTGAACAAATTTTGAATTTTAATATTTCTGTAAATACTTATTCACAATTATAAGTAACTTACTCTAATATATGAAATGAAACTTTTCAGTAAAATAAGTGTAACTCATAACAAAGAATTAAAACATTACTTTAATAATATAGTTTTTTTTTTCTTTACAATAAAATGTGATTTATTTTTAAGACTTATAAAAAAAATTTCCTCAATATATGTTTTTAGTTGAAGTAAAATAATTTTTTTTAATTCTCTTGCATGTAAATTCTGAATTTAAATAACACAATGTTTCATTATAAATGATTGTGAGAAATTTATTGTAAAATTTTTTTATTGAATGCACTACACCTACTGTAAATAAACTCTGCACTAAATATGACAAGGAGTAATAAATACATTAAAAACTTAAAATTATGTTAACATAGCATTTTTAATTTTTATTATTAAAAATTTCTTATGAATTATATCTATGATTGCAATATTTTGATACTTGAAAATGCAATAATAACAATATATTTTTAAAAAAAAACAAGTATTAATCATTTTACATTTTTAAAAATCATTAGTTGTTATTAGAAGAGGAAGAATTTATTGTTTCTTTCTTATTTTAATCTAATTTAAAAATTTACTCAGTTTTTTAAAAAGGTTAATTGAAATGTAAATTTTCTTCAAATTTATAAAACAAGCTATAAAAAGAAAAAAATATATACACAATTAAATAGATGCAGAATATTTTATTTAAAGGAATTGACAAAGAAAAGAAAACCTATGAAAAAGTATGAACAAATGATTTGCATAGATGAAAAGCTTTTCTTGATTGCACTTTTTCTTCTTTGTTCATTATTTTTTTTATGTGAAAATTGTGCAATGAATAAAAAGCAATGTGGAGGAGCTCATTGATACAAAGCAAGATGATGTAAGAACTAATATAATTTCTTTTTAGTTGCAGTGAAACGCTCCATGTACTGGAAGAAAAGAAAATATATTCTGATATTAATTAAAATAATCTACAAATAATAAATTTATGAAAGAAGAATGCCATGCACAAAAAAAAATTCCTTATAACTAAAAACAATTTTCAATATAAAATGCTTAAATAATTAAATTAATAAAAATGCTAAAGAAAAAAACTTTTATTAATTTATGAAATATTTTAATTAACCTAAAATACGTACACTGAAAATGTTAGTTTGAATTTAACAGTTAAAATTAAATTTAATTGTGTTAAAATTACAAAAATAAAGTTATACTATTTTAAACAAATAAAGATCAGATATTAAATTAACACGCAATTTTTAAAGCTAAATAGGATATAAATCTGAAATGAAATTATAGCAAATTTAATAAGCTATTTTTCAAATCGAAAATAATATTGTTATAAGCTTTATTTTATATTCTTTAAACAAAGAAGGAGAAAAAAATTATCATAAATGAATATTAAGAGATCCATTATTATATACAATTATAAAACAATGTAACTAAGTTTCTCAATTACAAATATAAATATACTTATTCAGTAATATTTTTTCAAAAATAAAATAAATTATGTTTCTAAATAATTGGTGTACATAGGCATAGATGAAAAGCTTTTCTATCTTTATCTTATTTTTTTTTTTCTGAAAAGCTTGTGTATCGATATCTACAAAATTTTACAAATTATTACAGTTTGATTTCAACAAAAAAGTGTTGGAATTTGGAAATAAAAAATAAATTTTTAATGTTAAAATGTTTTAATTTTTTTCTAAAGCTTATTTATTTTTTCAGTTATCATACTTTAAATTCTAGTTTATTAATTTCAAACAATTAAAAAAAAATGATACTCAAAATATAATATGAATATTGTTATTTAAAAAAAAAACTTAACCATCAATTCTAAAAAAATATTTATATAATGAAAAAATCATTTCTGACTAACATTTTCTTAACAAACTCACAAATGATAAAGTATAAAAATATTTCAAATAAGACAGATAATATTCAAAAATGTTTCATTTGACACAATAAATATTCAATATATACATGGATAATGTTTTGATAAAAGTTTTTCTCTCTTTAATCTTTGATTATCCATATGTCAGAACATACTGAAACTTAAATTCTCATAGAAAAATATTCTTTTAAAAATGTTATTAAATTTTTTTTTATGTAAAAAGAACATATATTCCTAAAAATGTTTGTTCTAGATATAATAAAAACATTGTTAAAAATAATGCACTGTATGAATATAATGCAATTTAATCAGCCATACAAATGTTTCACAAAATTGTTCATAATTATAGATAATTCATAGGATGAAGAAATCTGTCCATGTATCAAACTATTCAATTTTGAATTAAATTGGTAGACATAATTTAAGAAGAAATAAAAGAAAAAAAGAGCAATACAAATTATACATAAATTATTTTTGGTTTATATTACTTTTTCAGCAATGAACTAATTAACTATTCAAACATTTATAAAAATTATATTTATTATTTTTATCTTTAATTTTGTTTTATTCTAAGAAATAATGATAGAAAGGAAATCTACTAAATCACATACACACTTGTGAATTAAAGGATGCGTTTCAACTCAAAAATTTTTTCAAAGTTTTTCAATAATACTAAATATAAATACTTAAAAATTATAATGAAATGCATTAAATAAAAAAAAATGCAGTAGCTATTAGACATACATTATTAATTGAAACATTAACTTCATGAAATTAGCATAATTTAAGATGACTATATCAAAAGATTTAAAAGTAAATAAGTATTAAAAATGCATACTTTTTCCCATCCTTCACGAGCATGAAGGTCTTTTGATTCAAATAAATTCCCATCCATTGCAAGAAGTGATATTTGAGAATCTGTAAGTATTTTTTCAGGCACAGCATTGAGGTTAAGACAATTTTCTTCTAACCTCAAAACTTTCAATCGACTGCATTCTGCTATTGCTTCTGATAACACTGAAATCTGTAATTAAATAAAATTAGATATGCATTGAGAGGGTACTAATAGCTGTTAATTTTGCTAGAGAATTGGCTAGTTCATTTTCTGTAATGCCAAAATGCCTTGGAATCCAAATGAATTCAATTGTTTAAATCCTGCTGAAAATGGTTTTTTGCTGATTGTCAAGTAGTTTGGTAGCCCGACTGGGTTGTAAATTGCAATTCTGTAAATCTTGGTTTGTCACTTTAAGGTCATTTTTGTGCATATTTTAGGCTAATTAGACAGGGACCTACTGTTTAACATGGATTTTGAACCACTCACAAACATCCATGCCACCGCCAGGATTCGAACCCGAAGCCTACGGTACCAAAGACCACAGTCAATTCTACCACAGTCTATCTCTAGTCAAATGGCCATTAGGCCACTTTAAGTAATGTTGTACAATGAAATACCTGAGAAATTGGTGAATCTTATAAAGATGGACTTAGTAAAGTTGGGTACAAATTTATTTTACATAGAAAAAGGACTAAAACAAGGCGATTCTCCTTATTAACAGCTGTTTAATATCACTCTTGAAAAGGCAACGAGAAACTAGGCATACAAACACATAAAACAATTTTCCAAAAGTCTGTATAAATGTTAGACTTCGCTAATGATACTGACATCATGGGAAGAATTAAAAGTCAATAGTTGATGCATTTTGTGCGCTTGAGTTAGAAGCAAAAAACCTTGGTCTGATCTGTGAAAAGAATGAACTATGTTCGTAATAGTTACAAACAAAAACCCAAATCTACAACAGCTGAGAATAAATGATTGTGTCTTTGGGAGGTTGAACAATTTAAATATCTGGATATAATTGCAAATGACAATAATGATAAAAACTAGTGAAATTAAGAAAGGAATCAATATGAATGACAGATGCTATGATGGATTACAAAACCAATTTAAATATAAATACCTAAACAGTAAAAACAAAGATACAATTGTACAAGACATAATTAGACTAGTAGTTTTGTATAGAAGTGAATGTGCTGGATAATGAACAAATCGGAGGAGGATAAATTAAAATTTGAATGAAAAATCTTGTCAATTTTTGGAGTAGTAAAGGGAATTTGAGAATACGATATAATACTGAACTAAAATATATATATATATAGTGAATCAAATATGATAAATTTAGTTAAAATCTCTCATGGCTTAGCCATATACAGGTATGAAATAGAAACTCGACAAAGAAATTAAGATTAAGCATGAAGGAGAGAGGCAGGCCATTTACTGAAGTGGCTGACAATGTGGAAAAGTGATTAGGGAATGTTGGTGGATATTAGTATCAGATAGGTCAAATTGGTGGAAGCTGACTGAGACAGCCTTGGCCAGGAGCTGGCTGTAGAAGTATAGGAAATTAGTCTTAGAAATTTGATTGGCATTATTACAAAAAATTAGTATGTAATAAAATATTAGTTTTTCAGCCCTCTTTGAAAATTGGTAGATAAAATAAAACAGAGGAAGTTGATGAAAAATTTACTCTTAGGACATATTCTTTTACAAGATTGGATATTTAATAGAATTTGAATTTGACATGAAACTAAAGTGTTTCTTAATGGCTATATTGGAACTGCTACATAAAAGTTTTGATTGATATTAAAAATATATTTATGAAGGAAACATAAACCATTGCAATTTCACTGAAATCTGAAATCCATTTTTTTATTTTAATAATTCACATATTTTCTTACTACTTCTTTTATAATTATATTTAGTAAAATATTGCTATTCTTTAGTTACATTTGACACCAATGTAAAATTGTACCTTGTTAATCAAGAAATAAAAATCAGAGCCTTAATAAATTTCAATAACTTTAAACTTAAAATAAATAATCAGTTAAGATATTTGAAACTAAACAAATTAATCAAATATTTTTTTAAAAATGGAAATAAATTTACCTGATTTTGATTCAGATTGATTTCAATAGCAGCTACTTCTTTTACATGGTCAGGCACTTCAACTAACGTATTATGGGACAAATCCAACAATTCAAGTTTCTTCATATTTTTAAAAATATGAGGAAAATCGGTAATCTTGTTATTGCTTAAATTTAACGTCCGTAAGTTGACCAGCTGTACAAATGAAGCTGGTAAAGAAGTCAAGTCATTATTACTGAAATTGATAACTTCAAGCTTCTTTAAAGTGCCAATCTCTTCTGGTATAGATGCTAGGAAAAAGATTTTTTTATAAGCTGATAAAATTTCATAATTCGGAAGTTTTAAAAAATGTTAATAAAATGTTTTTTACTTATTTGATTAGTTAATTAAGTATATCAGAAATGTGAAAAATACTAAACAATTTATCTTTTTTATCCTATACACCGAGAATTTCTGTTTTGCTGTCTAATGCAATTAAAAATATTATTTGGTAAAACATATTATTTATCTATTTATTAAAAATATTAATGTTTTCAATACATTAAAGTACTCAATAAGATACTGAATATGCTAATTTCTACAAATTAGGTAGGTTTTAAAATGCAATAATACTTTTACAATTTAATGTAAGTAAACTTTTGAATTATTAAAATAACATTGATGTTTTTTTTTTTCTTATTATATTTGAGAATTACTAAAAATGCACACATATTTAAAAAACTAAACTAACCTAAATAACCACAATAGTAAATAACAATTTTGCATATCAAGCACTTTTTAAACAAGGAAATAATTTTTTTTTTTTTTTGAGGAAATATCAGTTATGTAGAGTTTTCAGAAAGACATTCTGACAGGTAACAGTTTAAATTATTAGAAACATTTTCAGAATATGCATTAAAATATAAGAATTTGAATTAAACTTTCATATTTGAAAAAGTACCAATAATTGATAGTAATATTCGAATGGAAGAAAATATTTTGCCTTAGTTCTAACAAAACAAATATTAAAATATTCTTTAGAAATATCAATCTATTTAGTCATCTAGAAATTTAAATATAAGGATATGTTTATCAAATGTTAGTCCTTTTTTTAATGAAAGTACACCCAATTTTAAATATTTCTAAAAATATTGTGGTAATACTTACTTATTTTTATATGACTAGCAGTTATACTTTTAAGGTTCGTGAAATTTCCAATTGAAGGTGGTAAATTGCCAATTTTATTGTTTGAAATGTCTAAAGTTCTAAGAACATTGACAAGTTGAAACATTTCACGAGGAAACTATACAAAGAAACAGAAATTAATGAAGAAAAAAAAAACAATATATAAGAAATAAAAGATTATATATTTTCCAATTATTTTTCCTAAGTTAAAATACATGAAATCTAAATACATATTCATTAAATAAATGTTTCAACAATCTAGTAAAAAAGCTGCAAGTGGAAATCATGAAAAAGTGGAAACTACAGATGACTTAAATAGCTGAGCAGCCCATGCATTCAATAAAGGCAATCTGAATGCGAAAGAATCCTGCAGTAGAAATTAATCAGCAAAAGTAATGTCTAGCAAAAAGATGCAAAATTTCTGAAAATTTTGAAGTGGTAGAAAACCCCAGAAATTTTGGGAAAAAGTAATTTTAAATATTTTTTTATTTTACTTATACCATGAAATTATTTTTTTAAGTATTATCAACATATAGTGATGAATATATTGGAAGGAAGACAGTTTGCCTTTTGTTTTCAGAAAATTGATGCATATTTGCTCCTTCATGCATTTGATCAAATTTTTGTATATCCTTTTTAAGATAAATTCTTACCTCACTTCTTCAATTTTGACTCATAAAAACCACTGATTTAAATGCACATTTAGCATAATTTTATATCTTTTGAAAGTGAGGATCAACATGAAAACTTTTGCTGTGCATTTGCTATTTCATAAATATTTAACTGCAATTCAGCTTTATATACATTTTACTTTTCTCCCGTTCAATTATAGGTTTTATAGTGTATTTTTTTATGAAAAATAAATATATATATACCTATTTTTATTTATATTTTCCGTTTCAAATTGGCTTAAAAAAAGTAATTTGTTGCTTACTCAATGTGTATAATTATAATTTGTAAGATTGTACTTTATTTTTAAAGGAATTGGTTAATATATATATAGTTTACAGTGTTTTTTTTTTTTCCTTCTTTTTGCAACATTATATTCACCATATCTGATGTTATTGAAAGGTTGATAGTAGAAAATATTTTGCTTTAATCACTGGTAATGAAAGCAATATAAAAGCTGCGTCAGAAATTGTTAGATTGCTCAGTACATAAAAATAAACTTGCTTCTAAATAATATTATAAACTTTGCAACAATGGGAAGAATTTTTAAAAAGCTAAAAAATAGTGAAATATATCAAAGTTATCTATGTTGAATTTAAAAAAAAAAAATGAAAAATTGGGATCTCACATTTTAAAAATATAAACATCTTAGCATCTAAAAATAAACATCTTAATATCTCTTAAACTACCATGTAAAACAAGGTTGGCTGGAATAGTTATGTTTGGAAACCTAGAAAATGGAAAAAAGTCCCTTTGAAAATAACTATTACGGAAAATTTAAATATAGATAAGGAAATTCATCAAAATTTAATTGATAAATAATACCTTAATATTAGGTAAAGGTTACAACACTCTTTAAAGATCTTAAAGCTATGCTTCATCTATGATAAAATCAAAATCAAAGAAGCTCAGATTCAAGCTTGGAAATAATTTAATTGATGCAATAAATAATAATTTGTCTGTTTCACCTTTTAAATTCACTAGAAGAATAAAAAAAAAAAAAGAAAAATATTTTGCTTAAAAGAAAATTATTTTGTTCCTTGTCAATACATGCAGCCAAAAATTTATGAGATCCCTAATATTAAGTACATTTTATCTGATATTGATATTTGCACTGCTTTGGATTACATAACTACTACAGAAAAGCATCTGGGACTACAGGCTGGAAAAATTATGTCTAATGTAGCAGAATACTGAAGTTCTTTTGGTGTTTAGAGCAGAAAGTTAATTTGAGATTCTGTAACATATTTCAAGCCAGCTACTTGATGGTCTGGGCTTTTGTAGCTTTTCAACAAATCTAATAACTTCCTGTTTATTAAAAATTCCACCAATATCTGCAGGTTATGAAAGGAACTGGTCAACTTTTAAGAACACCAATATGAAATTACACAACAGATTAACTGCAGCAAATATTGAATTAGTAGCTATTCACACAAATGTAAACATGCACAAAGAACCCAGTGCATCAATAAACACCCCTTGCTTTTCTTTTTTTTTTATGTGTTTATAAATTATACCTGGTCATAAAGATTTTTATTTTAGGGAGAAGGGATCTATACATTAATTACATTTCTAAGTAGGACATTACAAAAGGGATTTGGAATATTAAGAATATGATAAAAATATGAAAGTTAAATAGCGTATAAGGTTGATTGCCAAGAAGTGCATGTAAAGAATAAAAGAGCATGTTTTCAACATGTAGAAAAGATACGATTCTCATTAACATGAGAGAAAATTTGAATGAATATATGAAGGGATGCTTGGCCAATGCATATGTATGAATGCCCTCAGTGAAAAGAGATCCATTTGAATTAATATGAGATCTTAGTTTGCTTAGCATACAAGTTTGTGCCATAATTCACATAAGATCTTGAGGGGAGATGTCTTCAAAAATTTTTTTGCATTGTTTAACAACTAAGAAGTGCACTGCCCAATAATTCTCAAAATCTAGCATCAAAATACGATGCTTTCTGGGCCAGAAATAAAGACATGAATTTTTTTATAATTCATGCTTTTCCATTTTTCTGAAAATTTTGATGCATGTAAACTAGTATATATTGCATTATAAAGTTAAATTCAGTCAGTGATGCAAGATGCTATTTAACACACACACAATCCAAAGTTCCCTAAATTGCATTTTTACTAAAAAGAGTTCTCACATTTTACAGCATTACCATCACAACACTTAATGTTACAGAAACCTTTTTTTAAAGTCTAAAGCAATTCATATTAAATTAATGATTTTTAATTGTTTTTGTTGACATCTGGTTTTTTTTTTTTTTTAGGGGCATGATATTTTACCAATAACTTTCTCATATCCTTAATTTACTTGCTATATTCAAAAATATAAAAATTATTCTTATATAAGTAGACTAAAAAGAATGAAAAAAAAAAATCGAAAATCAAATATTATAGTTGAAAATAATACTTTATGGACAAACATTTCTTAAATTTTAGGTTTTTTTTAAAAATTATTAATGAATTAGTCATTATTTCGAAACCAAAAAGAAACGTCAAAATAATTTGTGACACATAAGAGCTCATTTAAACGATATAAAACTGGGCCACATGTATATTATTATCTGCACTAATTTTTTACACAATTAATGACTGCTATACATTAGCACAGATATGAGATACATCTGAATAAGTTTTAATCTAAGTTTGTGTTTAATTAATACGCAACAAATATTGCACACATATAATTTATATACATGTGGATATATATACCTTTTATGAGTTAGATAATTTATAATAGATAAATAATATAGAGTTAAATATTTTTAAATAAAAAAATATATAATTAAAGTAAATTTTTACGTACCTCATGTAAACCTGTGTTTGCAATCTGAAGCACACCAGTTTTTTCAGCATTTTTTATATGAGGTTTAATAGCATTACCCATTATTACTATAAATATATTTTATATTTGAAAAAGAAATTTTTGCAAACACTATTGCGTATCTGACACAAAAATCCTACCTCACCCACAGCATATTTATTTACTATTTTATTGAAATGTTGTCAAGTAAAAAGTTGAGAGAGCAAGGCTGCTGCTTCTAATCAACAATCCCTAAAAGTCCGAAAGGCAATACATTTCCCCATCTCGAATATCATTTTCATAAGATCCTATACATAGCATGTAATGTCACATGCTTATAATAATAATAATAAAAAAATACTGCATTCAATATTTGAACACTTTCTTTTAAGATAACGGATAACGGAAATATTAGCAACCGTCTTGGGCGTGAATTTTTCTGATCTGTTTTTATAATTTTTTTCTAATGCTATAGTTCAATATATCTTTTTTTATAAGTCTTCTGAATAAAACTGCAATATATCCCGAGCAGTGATTTCTGAAACTTTTTTGTGTTTAAATTTCCATTCCCATGTTCTCATTAAGATATCCTGAAAATCTGATAAAATCATAATGAGTAAATATTGTTGCAGGAAATTTAGAAATAAGTATAATTCGATTAGAAGGTGTAATTTATAAACAATTGGCTAAATATATTGAAAAAGAAATAGATACAAAATTTTGGCTTCATATATCTTGGATATATCTTGATCATTTTTCCACATTGACAATATTCCTCTGAAAATATTTTTCATATCGATTGACAAGTTTTGTCTATACCCTGTGCACAGAATTTCACTCCGTGAAAATTTAACCAATCATTTGACAAGTAAATTTCATCTTAAGACGAGAAAAAACACAAGGGGGAAGTCACTGGGTTCAAAAAGATTCAAGACAGCCCGTTTGCACTTTTTTCCCTATAAAATCTGAGTTTTCCGTAAATGTTTCGATTTTTGGTGCAAAGAGGCTATAGTTGAAAGCGTCACAACATTCTTCACCAGGGTGTGGCTGAGCGACTACTTTCTTTTGTGTGCTGTCATACATCCGTTTTTTTTTTTTCCAGTAAATACAATCAAGATATAATAAAAGCGTAAAGATTAAATTTTTAATAATTAACACAAATTAAAATTATCCACAAATTTATTTCATGTTAAAAAATATTTAAAAGGAATTTTCAATTTTTACTAAAATGATACTTAGTATAGATTTTCTCAAAAACCTGAAAAAAATCAGGAGGAGGAAAAGCATTTGCGTTGACTATGATTGGAACCTGGGTTACGACAGCCACAACTCAATGGCAACAGGCGTATCGTTTACAGAGTTCCATTGTTTTTTAACCTACTCATCAGAATTAATATTTAAATATTTAATTAGTGCGACTGCATAATTAATGTCAGTAGATCAGTAAATTAACGTTTAAAAACATCAGGTAAAAAAAAAAATAAATAAATAATGAAAAAAATGAAGTTTTAAAAGAAAAAAAAATAAAATAAAAAGTTTTTAAATTAAATTTAAAAATTCGGTACAGTTAGGAGCAATTTCAGATTCCGTTATTATGGTCCATATAAAATTTCTCTAAATAAATAAGGCACTTTCTCAGAGCCGTAATTTTTTATTATTATTATTTCATAAGATTTTCTTTTCTTTTAATTATTTTTTCCTGCAAAAATCGGTGATCCCAGTCCTATTAGATTGTCACTTAGATCATTGGGCCGGTTCGACTGTCAATAGAAGCAGAAATTCAAGCCAAAATCTGGCTCTCAGACACACGTGTCAGACACGTGTAAAGGATCATCAGGACATGTGCAAAGGAGGTAAGTGATACTTATCTAGATTAACAATCTGGGTGTCCCTTCACGAATGGAAGCACTCGAAAGAAAACATCATAGATGCCCGACTAAAAACAACGTATTAGCAATAATGTAAAATAATTAATTTAGCATCGCATTATCATTATTTAAACATTTCATCAAAATATAAATATATAATTTTTGTAAAAGATTAAAAAAACAAAAGAACTATTACTCCTGCTTTATTTTTAAATGACTTCATTTAAATTTAAAAAAAAAAGGGAGAAAAACAATATATTTCTGTAAGTGTTCGCTTAGAAGTTTTATAAACATCATTGATAAATGGCTCTACAAGATAGCATACGAAAGGGACAGATTTTTCAGAATAGGGACCTGAAAAAGGCTGTTTTGAGCCTCTTCTGGTTCAAGTTATAGGGGGGTTATAAATTGATTTCGATTGGAAAGTTTTCGTCCCTTTGACAGCACGGCAATTATACAAAAGCCTTATTTTTTTTCACTAAATATTGTAGGTCTGTAAGTGATATGTAATTCTTGTTGAATTTTTGCAGCATATTTCCTTTTCGCGTGGAGAAAGTGAACCATCTCAAGTCACATTTATGGAATTTTTATACACCAGCTACTGTAACTCGCTGCAAGAAGAAGCTGATGATACTGAACTAACAATGTCACGTATATCCGATGCACAGAAGATGTAAGTTTGCTGTTGCTTAAATTAGGTTAACCAAGATTGCCATGCAGAATTTATAAAGAATCGATCCTTCTTTTTTTCCGGGGGAGGGGGGATTTTGAAATGCTCAATATAGTCTTTACATCATATTACATTCATTAAAATAGCTGACTAACCTATTACAACATCTAAGCAATTGCACATATATCTTCATATTGTAGTTGTTGATGGAATAATCAGAGATGATAATTTAACGCTTGATGAACAAAATAAAATCATTGGCCACGTCATGAATTATCCTGTACAACAACGATTTGCTCACAAAAAAGTTCTTAATAATATGAAATAGTATTGTTGCTCAGAAGATCCAATAAATTACTTCTTCATATGTAAAATTTTGTGCTCTGAAAACTCAAAATGTTTGTGACTAATGTCTTGAATTATTTATGTGTTAGGCAACGTGTTGCAAGAAAAGCATCATCAGTCCACAGTCATCATCTTTGCTTTATATGTCAAGAAGAAAAGCAGAATTCTCAAAATGTTATGGTGACAGAAAAATTTGTTGCTGTGAAGTCCTAATTTTTGTTTCCCTGTTTTAATCATCGTGCATTTCGTGCGTGTCGGAAAGTTAACAAATCGTTTTATGCCCAAACCGTGATAAAAAAAAGTACACATGTTATCATTATAGCCAAATAATCAAATTCCGTCTGACCACTTATATAATATCCTTTAACTTTAATCTTATGTGATGTTAGATCAAAGTCTAATAACGTTGTTCAAGCACACTCAAAAAATTTCCCTAAATCCATATATTGAGTCTCTCTTCCGTTATCAAATAAGCTATATAGTTGATAAGATTATTTATTCAATATTTTTTTATCTTATTGATTGGTTTGTCGCTCTAGGGTCCCGTTTTGCACACTTTGGGTTAATTACAGTTTAACGTGTATTTCGAACCACTAACAAACATCCATGCCATCGCCAGGATTCGAACCTGAAGCCTGTGGTACCAAAGCTCGATGACCAATTTTCTATCAGGCTGCTTTCCTCTCATTAATGTCATAATTTATGTTGATTTTCTAAGCGCAAACATATTTTTTCATAATTTAATATTTATGAAAAAAAAAAATTTTTTTTTGAAATGTTATTATTGAATATATTTTCAATAATTCAAGTCATTGCAAGTTGCAAGAAATACATTAATACATCATAAAAGTGATGTATAAGGCAGTTTTTATGATGAATATTAAAAATATTGTGTTTTCGACCTCCGTTAAAAATGTAAATAGTTAATTGCATACAATTAATTAATAATCTTGCTTGAAAAATAATAATAATGATATTATACGGAAGCTGCATAATAAGATTCAGACAGGTTAGATAAATTTTCAAATAAATTATTTTTTAAGAAACTTATTTACATTTAAGAAATATTTATAAAGATTTTTACTTTTTCCATGGAATGTAGTAATTGGTAAAATAACTATTTTATAAAAAGGCGCATGGATCTACTAAATTGTTAAACTTTTAAAATTATAATTAATGTTATCATTAAATACATTATATAGGGGGAGGTAGGAGAAAGAATAAATTATAAACATCTAGAAATATAAACATGTCAACCTCTAAATATATTGAGAATAAGAATAAAAGGTATTGTTGTGTTGCATTACAAAATCATTCTATTAACTAGAAATATTAATAAATGCCTGACTTTTAAATACAACAGTTCTTTATACGAACATAAACAGAAGCAATAAGAAAAAAATGTTTTAAATCAATTTATATCTTTTTAGGCCTAAAAATAAATATCTAAGCATAGAAACTAGAAATCAGAAAACATCTGGATACGGTACAGTTGCAAAAAAAAAATTTTTCTTATTTATTTTTATTATTTTTTTATGTGCAGTACGTTAGGAAGGAGTTCGAATAAAGTTTACCTTGACCTTGATACGTCCTGAGTCATGATAAGGGTAATAAAAATGCAGATAAAATTTATCATTAACTTATCTTTCAAAACAAATCAACAGTATTTCAATGACTCAATTTATTTTTTAATATTATTTAAATTGTTTTTCAATAAAATTTAAAATAGGAATTATCTCGAACTAACCTATATCTCAAAAATTATACCATGTCATGTTTTTTGCAGATCAAAAATAATTTGTGCTTGAACTGTTAAAAAATATTAATAATTCAATAAGTTATAATCTAACTATATTCTTTACTGATGATTGAAATTTAATTTTCTCCATCTTATTTGAAGAAGATATGAAAAACTATTAAAAGCAGTGTATCTGAAAGAAGGAATTTTCTGCTTCCTTTTTTAATGGTTTTGGACAAGATTATTCAAAGACTATAGAAGTGTCTTTATTTTGGTTCTTCTTCTTTTCAGGAAAAAATTTTTATGAAAAAAGCCGCATTTGTACAAGAAAAGACAATCATTCGAATTCTGGCTGTTCAAGTACTATTGTGTCCAAAAAGTAAGACCATTTTTCAATTTAAATTTACCGGCATATGGTATTTCAATTTGTTTTTCTTTTTAGGTTGTTGGCACTGTTTGGATAGGGTTGTCAGCCCTACGCCTAACACCCTATAGTCATGCTAGACAGGGATGTACGTCTTGAAGTGGATTCCTAACCACTACAAACTCCCATTACAAACTTAAACCATGTGGCACCGAGAGCTAGTCACTCGGTCATCAGTCCTTAAATAAATATAGTTAAAAAAATCATGTTTCAAAGTCTGAGAATTTCAAACGGCCATAATCAATGAATTATCAAATTTTTATTGATTTAGCTACAGAATATCTAACTTTTGATGCCAGATTTAATTTTTTTCTGTAAAAGATGACTTTCATCTTCGATCATGGTAAAATATCAGAGTGGTTCATTAGCAGATAAATAAACAGGACCACGAAAAGCCGGAGGAAGTATTTGTCTTTGAAATACAAGTAATACTCATTTAATAACTATTCTCAAAAAATTTATGACGTGCAAACTAATGCTATACAATTAAAACAATATAAAAATAGGGCTTTTCCTTTTAACATCAAGGAACAATATGTTTCTCATAATATATCTGAAACAGTCTATAATCATTGAAGAAGGAAATTCATTGTCTTATTGGTAACAGTCCTATTTTTTCCTTGTCGAATGATAAAAAAAAAAAAAAAAAAAAAACCCGAGAAAAATTATCATTAGCCAGATCGACTATCGATTACGTACGATCACCATCGAATCTTCTTTGCCTTTGAAAGCAGTGATTGCAATGCGCACTGAAAGTAGGCTTGAACCTTCTCGCTCATATACGCGATATGCTAGTGCGTTTGACTTTTTGGCTACTTATCAGGAGAAAACAAATCTAAAAAGAATAACAGAAATAGGTTACAAAAGTTGTAACATACAAATAATACATTTTTTAAACTACGAGAAATTTGTAACGGATCATATTATTATATTTCAGTAATGTGCAATACATGATTCGCAATCAACCATTAAACTTTTAAAGATGACTTAGTTGATCAACCATTAAACTTTTTAAAGATGTAATTTAGTTGCAATTGGAAGAACGTTTTTTTCCTTTTTCTTTTCTGACAGACGCTGTTCTGGATCTGTAAATTAGTTTCTAAGTATTTTCCTTGAAAATACAATCATCATCACAAAATTGGCACTTGAAGTTTGTTCAACATCCACGGAAAATGTACGGGTCCATAAGTTGCCCGTACCATTGCAAATTCAATGGCTGACAATTATTTGCTTGGGCATCGCCCATTACGCATGACGCCTTTGACAGCCATTCATGTCGCATCGATTTGGAGTGGTGAATCGCTTAGTGGTATACGACTGTGATGGAATGGAAAAAGTTCTTTCGGGAGCTAAGCTATTGAATTCAATTGAAGACATCCATGTACGTGTTTGGAAGCCCAGTGTTTGGAGCGATGAATTATACCTCTGGTCATCTGGTGACACTGGACAATCGATTCCGTCTCATAATAATCCCCAATGCTGTGCCAGTTCAGTTGTAGGTTCGTTACATTATTTAATTATATTTATTGCCTCTTATGGCAAACTCCCACAAGGCATTTTCCAAAAGGACCAGACAGAGCAAAGGTGAAGGATCTTTCACCGACTGAAAATTTGAGGCATGACTTGGATCGATAAGTTGGGCAGCATGGAAAATTGGTCGGACTAGAAGCATGTTTAATGCAATCGTGAAATGAGATGCCGCCATGTATGTTCAATGCCTGTCTGTATTATATCATGCATTCAAGCTGAGATTGTCCAATGGAGTACTAAAGTCTGTGTATTTCTTTGTAAGATTTCCTGTAATAAATAAACCTTTCGCTTTCTTTTTTTGTAATCGTTGTATATCAACTTTATAAAAGTACATAAATTACAATAATTTCTGACGAATTCTTCTTGGTGAGTTAGACTTATGGCAATGGCACAGACTCAATAACAGTACACACATACAGCATTTATTTTAAATACTTTGTATTGATTTTGTAAAATTCTGCAAAAAAATAAATACGAAGTTTAATTTATCCCAAATAATTGTTTATTTACTTTTTTTAAGAATGCCATTAAATAGAGCACTTTTCCTATCTGTAAATTTGTAGCATTGTCATATTTCCAAAATAAACATTACTGCTTATTAGCCGCTATTTAAAAATTTTTTAAAATAATTTAATTTTTATTCCCAATTTCTATGTGAAATATATTATTTGCTTTCGTTTTATCTTGCTTATCTCTTAAAGTTAAAAATCGCAATTAAAAATTATTACTGATTATTAAAAACAATCCATTGTTGCATTTTCACGTGGAAAAAATATGCTACCGACGTCAATACGCTTGGTCGTTGACGCCATAGATTAAATGTAAACGTAATAAATTTATCAATATTGTATTTATCGTAGTTATATTAATGAAGCATTGTGTTGTAATAATTTTGAAATAGACGTAAATAAGTTGCGTCTCCCGAATTATTTTAGTTCATAGATTGTCTAAAATATACATATCTACCAATTGCCTAACGTTTTATACACGAATCTTACTGGCACGTTTTTGAGTGTGTGCAATAAGGAACACATTCTATCATTAGTTAAACGGCTGCTTTTAATGCTGTTGCCATGGTGATATAGTTATATATCAGAAACGACAGAAAGCAAAGCGGAAACAAATAGTTTAAACTATTTTTGTTATAATTGTAACATTGAAGGATTTTATTTATTTATTTTTTGATAATCTACAATATTACAGACACATTCAATTCACCTTTTAAATTATATGAAATGTTTTCAAATGAATCATTTCGTAGAAAGTATTATCCAAAAAGCAAAACACGTGTTTCAAATATTTCAGTCAAGTGGCGGTTTTTAACGCTGTTGCCATGGTAATGCAGTCAAAATGGCAAAAATAATTTTAATACCAAAAACGAAGAAGTAAATTATTTTTTGTAATAATTTGCCCAGAAAACATTATTGACGATAATCTTGATAAAATTTTTCTTCTTACATATTTTGTTATTAAATAAAATTTAATCAATTATAAGAAAATTACTAAAAAATTTTTAATATATGACCTAAAAATTTTTCCTATCAGTGTTACATCCAAAATAATTTATGCTATAAGTTTTAAAAATCGATAAAATTGTTAGAAATGATTTGCAAATTTTCCATAATTCACGCATGTTCATTTGAACAAATTTTTCACATTATTTAAGACATTTAAGAATGTATAAATAAATTTACAGAAAAAGTTAAATATTTTGAAAAAATTTACGTCTAATTTGCATAATGAAATATGTAGAGATTATGTGTCATTCTCTACTGACTTACGAATTTAGATGCAACATAAATACAGGACCAACATAAATACAGGAACACATAAACCAACATAAATACAGGAACTTTCGATTAGACTTCTCTGATAAGGTCCTGACTTCTTTAGTCGGAAACTGAATGTGTTATCTTCCATGTCTTCCAAGGTACCTAGGCCAAAATTGAGTCCTCCATGCTGAAAAAGTAAAAAAAATTCCATCGGACAAAAAAATTCACATTGTTGAACGCTAGCCAATCGGAAGTCTGATTTCTTCCACTCGAGTTTCCAAATTGGTTAACATACGTGATATTTTTGCTAAATCAGTGAAAATCCATCTTTAATAAGTAAAGATAGTTTATATCCAAAATAGGCAATATATAATTAAAAATAGAGCTTACATAGGTAATATAATTAAAAATATTTCATGTGCCGAAAACACTAATAATTTATTGTATTTTGTCCTACATGATTCCTTTTTTAATGATTACATGTGCTGTCTTTTTTTCAATCAGGCATGGAATACTAAAAATATCTAATTCTTTAAAATGTAACGAAAATTTTATTTTTTGTAATGCTATAAAAGCTTCTAATTTATACTACGGGCTTCCAGCTCCTACTGGAAAAGCTTCTAATTTCTACGAGAATCTTAAAGGTACTTACTTATTTTCTTTTCCAAAGTTTTCTAATTAAAGAATCTTTATGGATGTTTACGTATTCAAGAAATTCTTTCAGTTAAAATTGACAAAATAAGTTTGGAATAAATGAACATCTTAATTTCATGTTAATTTAACTAATTAATATGCTTCATTCAAATAAACGTTAATTAGTTGATGTTATACATAAAAAAATGCATCGATAATTCTTTACAAATTTAGTTTTGCTCAAATTTTTAAAATTCATTCAAAATAAATGAACTGTGTTATTTATAAAAAAACTGGATTTGCTTTTTATGTTTTAAATTTTACAATCTCTTCTTTTTTTATTTATTTAGATTTTTACAGAGATTTTTAAAGATAAGAAAAGAAAAAAGAAATATTTTAAGATTTCTGATAGGTGAAAAAAAAAGTGTGATATTTCAGATGATAACAAAAGATTTTTGTAATTTCTGATATAATAAAGTAATCACCGAGTGTAGATTTTGCTTTCCTTTACGCAAGAAAAGAAATTTGCGCAATACTGATAAATTACCACATATCAAGTGCAATACCATTATTTTCCATCATATAAAAATATCTTCACGACAATCATTGTCGAAGCTTTACTACTTCAGAACTACCGGGCACATCATCTGATTAATTGTAATCGTCCATTCCATGCAAGAAACTCTTTTCCCTATCAACATTAATACTACTATTAAATTAAAAAAAAAAATTCTGATAAAAGATGTAAAGCATGTCAAAAAAAAAGCATCCATTAAAAGGAATAAAAGAATCCATTTCTGAAAAAAATACTGGCAGCAATAGCAATTTTCCCAGTTTGTAAGGTCAACAACTCCATTTATCTCTTAGAATGTTCTATTTCTGACATGAAATATGTTGGACAAGCCAGCAGGGCTTAAAATAATAGAATTCATCTGTATCGACAAGATATTAAAAAATATGATCAAATTTCTTCTATTTACAATGCTGAATTTTATCTTTTTAATGTTACATGTTTCGATCAAATCTTATTTACATTATGGACTGTGTCTATTATAAAAAAGGAAGATTTAAAAAAATATGTCCATAAAGAACTTTTAAACAATCATAATATATGGACTTAATGATTTTCTCAATAATCGACAAAATTAAAAGAATCCACCTTTACTTATCAGTATTTTCATAACACGCAAGAGAAAACTAATAGAGGTTCTTGAGGATTTGGTAAAATTACAACTAAAACTTCCACATGTTCTTATTAGTTAAAGATTTAAAGGCACCATATGATACCTTTAACACCACTTTTCCTTGAAAACTATATTTTTCCTGAAAAAAATAAACAATGTAAGAATTTCTTTATTCCATTAAAAACTTAATACAAAAAAAAAAAAATTTCAAATACTTATTTATAAATGAATTTATCCCCATTGCAATTTATGTCACTTGCAATTTCAGCAACTAGTTTTTATTAAAATTGTTTTCAAAACCATGCTTCTTGATAACCAGAAACTCTTTCCCATAGCCAATACAAAAATTCAAAAATACAATACAAAAATTCCATAGCCAATACAAAAATACAATAAAATAAATATTCAAAAAAATGCAACTCGTTTTAGTAGGAAAGTTTTCAATTAAAATTTTAATTGCAAATACATCCTTTTTCAGAACAAATATTACATGCAGCTGTAAAAATAATGCAAGGAATTTTGATGTTCCTTGCATTCCATACTGGTCCTACTGCCACCGGCGACATTAGAATTGTTGATGCAATTGTGCACTAAATTTATATTATGAACTGTACTATTGACAAATATTACTAAATTATTATTTTTCAAAATAAAGGCACTTATCCCCTGTCCTTCAATCCTGAATATTCCATTTATCAACTTCTAGTCTATTTAAAATTTTCAGTTGATAAACCTTCTCCCATTTTTTCATGTGAGTGAATAAAGTTGATGACGCGTTCAAACATAACGTTTTCGTTACAGTAAACATCTGGCTATCATCTCGACATATTTGCTTTTTTTTTCTGAATATCAGGAATGTAGTCGAATAAAATATTGTAGAATTTCCTTTTTAGTTTTGTCGCCAATTAATTTTTTATTATTTAATTTTGAATAATTTATGAGAAATAAGAAATTGTACTTTCGATTGAAATCTAAATACTTACCACAGAGGATCTTGTAATCTTCTTGTAACCTGAATATTTCGCCAATTCTTTAAGGTTACAATACTATAACTAGAGGGGACCATAACTTCTTCTTTTCTGAACAATATAATGACTATTTTATTGCTACTTTGATTGTTCTTTTGCAGAATTTTTATTTATAGTAAAAGAACAGAAATATATATTCTTTAAGTAATTATTCCAATAAATTATTGATTATAAGATTGTTCTTATAACGAATGTCGGTCACTGATACAGAATATATACAATTTTTGAAGCTGCCACCATGAAAATACGAAACAAATAAAAAAACAAATTTTTTACTATATTAATAACATGTTTGATTACCAAATAATTATTTTCTTTTTAATGTTGTTGACATAGTTAAGGCTCTGTGACAATAATTATTTAAATTCGTACGAAATATTTTTACTTTAATTTTAGAACGTTAGTTCATCGCGAAAATGCCTCTCGAACGCATTAGATTTTTCTTTTTAAAGTTGTTGATATAGCAAAGATTTTGTGGCAATTGTTATTTGAATTCGCGCGGAAAAATGTAACTTTTTAATTTTAGAATGACAGTTCACGGAAGAAAAAAGCAGCTAGAAAGTATTAATTTTTCTGTGTTTTTGTGATGTTGTTCTTCTTTTCTTCATTCATTTGATATGTCTATGCAAAGACAGGTTTTAGAGAAGCAATAAAAGATAATTTTCGCCTCAAATAAGGGATATATCAAAATTAAATGTAAGCTATTCTGTTTCTTCTTTTTATTAATATTGTTTTTATCATTCGAATTCGGCTAGCAAACAAAAATATTTTTTCACATAATAGAAAAATTTAGCCTATTAGTGAATAACTTTGGCGTAATTTTATCGTAATAGCGATTATTATCGTTGTTAAAATGATACATTTTTGTGAGTTAGCAAATCAAAAATTCCACATAATAATGTGGCGTTAAAAAGATAAAAATTTGGCGTAAAAGTATTTAGAATAAAATTTTCGGCAAAAATAGTGATATATTTTTGGCGTTAAAATGATAATATTTGGCGTAAAAACAAATATTTTCTATCATAATAGTGTTAAAATTTTGACGACAAAGCGATATAATTTGGCGTAAAGGCAATTTAGGGCATAAATTTTGGGTATAATAGGGCTGAATTTTTACCGATAAAGAGATAAATTTTTTTTTGCGTAAAAGCATTTAAAAATAAAATTTAGTTGAAATCTAGAATACTGTACCCAGAGTAATGAATACTGTACCAATCTTGCAAACCGCAATATTTCGCCAATTTTTTTTAGTGTTACAATACTGTAATTAGAGGAATTCGAAACTTCTGTTTCCGAACAATATAAGGACTATTTTATTTTTCATTTCATTTCAATTCCTTCTATTAGCTCACACTCTCCATATATATCTTGTTCAAATTTTCAATCGTTCATAAAATACTTTTTATTCATTCACTCAAGTTCAAATACATTTTTTTTTTTTAACTTGTAGTGGATGACACTTGATGTTGATACAGTTTTTTTTTCAAGTATTAATTCCCTCTATAAATTTAATTAATTAATTTTAGTTTTTTTTTTGATTTAAGTTGCATATATCTACCAATAGATGGCGCCAGATAAACTTAAAAACTTAATGCTTGTGGCTTATCTGGCACTAAGTTTCAAGAAATTAAAAAGATTTGTGTGTAGATAGGGGGATGCTGATATTCTGGTTATCCTAGAGAGAAATTGCACAGAAAAAAATTAAATTAAAAACAAGATATCAAGTTCCCTAAAGAAAATGGTAAATACATCATTTTTCAGTGGATACCATCACATGTTGGAATGGATGGAAACGAAAGGGCAGATCATCTGTCAAAAAAAAGGAACAGAAGTTCCTGGACAGTGTCCTATCCTCTTGGCACTTTTAGGAGAACTATACCAGACAAAATTAAGTCATCGTATATTAGTGAATTATTATCTAACACCAAAAGGAAAAGTCTAGGAGACAATTGGTGATGACTGGAAAAATTTAGGGGGGGAATTAGCAAAGAAGCTGTTGCTAATTTTAGATTAAGAACTGGACATATTTGCCTGGCCGAACACCTGGTCAAAATAGGGATTGCGAATTTTGATACATGTGTTTTATGTAAGACAGACAAAATGAACAAGGCCCATCTACTTGTGTGCTTGGGACTGGACTGCAACTGTCAACAGAGTGGTGATTGGTATACTCTTGACTGGAGGGCCAGAGAAAACATGATACGATCACACGGACTTTTATTAGGATGCTTCTAGCTTTTAAATTTTTATCCTTAGAACATTTAACTTGTTTTTAACTGGTTTTTTTTTTTTTTTTTTTTTTATGTTTTTTTAAGAAAGTCTGGTCTTCCCTTTGTAATTTTGATTTGCCATGTGTTCTTTTTGTTTCTAGTGGCCAAATTTATATGATTTGAGTTCTATTAGAGCCCTAGGTAACAACAAAAACAAATTCACTATTTTAAAAAGTTACAATTCCAAAAAATGCTAACATAATATTGTCTCAAAAAAATTAACTTATCAAATTCAAGCTTTTCATTTTTAAGGCCTTTTAAGGAAGGGGCGTTAAAAACACCGGTATCTGACTTCTCAAAGCAAAAACTTGGGATGATTGAAAAATATAGTTTCTTGAAAGGGCTTCGTCTCGTGGTTATTACCAAATTGAAATAAAAAATTATTTTAAATTAAAAATAAACTCTAGAGGAGTAATTATGAGTAATTTAAGTACACAGTAATACTGAATCGGTATTAATATTTGGTACATGTGCGGAAAAAAAAATTTGATAAATTTAATTCTGTTAAATGAATTAAAAGCATTATCTTTAAAAGCTAATGGCCTGAAGGCCGATTGGATAGCTCTTTGGCCTTTTGGTACCAAAGGCTTCAGCTTCAAATCCCGGTGGTGGCATGAATGGTTGTTAATGGTTAGGAATCCACGTTAAACAGTACGTTCCTGTTTAATTAATTTAAAATGTGTACAAAAAATGACAGTAGAGCGACAAACCAAACCTTAAGAAGTTAATTTAAGCAAAGTATACACCTTAAGTATTTTAGAATTATTAGAAAAAGGAAGTATATAAGAAACAAAATTCAATACATTCTTTTTTGTGTTTGATCTGAGACTGAATCAGAGCTCATGGATGAAATTCAAATTTTATGTAGAATACTTTTTTTTTTTTTTCGTCAATAAATAATTGACATTTTTTTGTAATAATCTCTAAATTTATCACAGTACAATCTATCAAATAATACTGTTTAATTAGAAATTATTTGATTTTTAACAAGCACAAATTAAAAATAAAAGCCAACTTGTCAACATGTAAAATATTTATTTAAGGAGCTGTAAAGGTAGAAAGTTCTTTAACTTGATTAAGGAATATAATAGAATTAATGTGCTTTTAGTAATGAATATTATTTACTCTATCTAGAAAGAATTTATGTAAATATTTGTAAATTATAAATAAATTTATAATTAACGCAAAAAATGAAGAACAACAAGATAACCAATTTATCGTAGGCATAATATTTTCATGAAAAAGTTGAATTTTAGATATCATTTGTTGCAAGTTGTTTTACCAGTTTTATATAAAAGATTCCTCCCTCATCAAATATTAATGGACTTTATTTCTAAATAAACAAACCAAATATGTATTACAATAAAAATATACAGATTTGATGAATTATGAATAAATTTAATTATGAAAGTTTTTTGAAGCATATGTTTTAATATATTAAAGGTTGTAACGTAAGTCATTCCAGTTTTTGAATACATTTTTCGTTAAATTTTGGAAATTTGATTTTTCTTACATTCTAAAAATTCAAATGTATTTTAGTATTTTCTGAATGCCAGACATTCAAGCTGGTAAAGCATTGATGCAAAGGAAACTGATTAAATTAAATGGTAATATAAAATTATTCTGTAAAAAAAAATGGGAATACTATAAGCTCATAATAGATAAGATAAAATAAATATGAATCATTTATAAGTTTTTTTCTTTCTTCTCTAAAGGTGAGTTTCCACCGGATTCTAAAATTGCACGTTATAGAACTTCAGCCAATCTGCGGCCTGACAGGCAGGTTTGGTTTGGTTTGTCGCTCTACGGTAATTTCATTGTACACTTTGGGCTAAACAGACCGGGACTTACACTTTAACCTGGATTCCGAACCACTAATAAACATCCATGCCATCGCCACGATTCAAAACTAAAAACCTGTGGAACCAAAGGCCTGAGCGCTAGCCCATTGGCATCAGGCCGCCGCAGGCAGATGATCGGGTTCGAATTGGCTGACATCCTATAGCAAGAGATTTGGAATTCGCTGTAAGACCACCTTTATGGATGTAATGGATTTTCTGTAGTATATGTTAAGTATCATTGAATTGTGTTTCTGACAACTACGATTCACAGTAGGTCTGCAACATTTTTAGCAATTCGGCACACGGAATTTCCTTTGAAACACAAAATTTAAAACAAATGCTTTTAAACTAATTTTATCACTGTAAAAATCGTAGAGTATTCAAAATGTTTGATTATAAAAAACGATGCTGACAACACGATGAAAGACAGATCAAGAGCTCAAATTCGAATGCATTACAGATCAAGTTCTTCAAGATGAATCGTTCAAATTCCGCTTAGTAATTCAATCAATACAACTTGTAAAAAAAAATGTGGCAATAATTGTTTGATTGAGTGTTTTAAATTATAAATTTCACATACTTTTTACATATGTATGCATTAATAAAAATTTATTGATAAATTATTTTTTTTATGAATCTTAATGTAGTGTCAAATTTGTATGCCAAAATGTTATTGATCTGGCTTTCATTTATTCGTTAGGCCCTTTTTAATTACAGAATAGTTTTAAAAAGAAAACACCAGCGAGTGATCACATACCAAGAACATATATTAATAGGAAATGTTAATATTTGTGTTGTTTTGTTGTTATTGATATTGTTGTTTTTTTTTTCACTATTGTGATCATACGTAGATTGATATTGTTTGCAATACAAATCTCTTGAATAATTTTTTTCTTAAGAATATATCAAAAGAAACCGATAGGGCAACTTTAACTTGGTGACTGGAACTAGTGTGAACTTGTCAAAGCTACCACTGGTGATTGTGAATTGGTTTTCAGGTATCAACACAACATTTCCAGTGATAAGCAGTTCGATTGCTTTTCTTATCACGAGTACAGTCGGTGGAACTTTGAATCAAAGATCGAATACACTTGCACTTAATATCTCTCTTCTGTCCACCAATCCTGAATTTTCTTTTTGCGATTTTGTACCGAAATAAACCGTGTTCTCGAAAAGAGCGCGGCAAAATTGTCAACAAATTATGACGCTGGATATGTACCAGATCGAAGTTCTGAGAGGAGGAGCCATCGATAAAATGGCTTTTTAATTCTCTTATCAGTTCACGTGTCTGATTTGTATTGTCAACATACCATTTGGTTATAATTCACAAAGCAGGCATTTTACTCATTGCGGTTAATCATCGATTTTAAAGAATATTTTTCTAGAAGTTTCTCAAGAGTAATGACGTCGAAAGCTAAATTTTTTTCTCTATATTTCATAAATTATGATAATTCCAAATTTCATCTAATCACTATAATCGTTTGAGATATTTTTTTTTCAAATTTCGTAATGGTGAAGATTATTTTCAATTCTTTCGACATTATTGAGCATAAATTTGAAGTGTCAATCACATGATAATTTTAAAATTCATCTGTTCAAAAAAGCAATTTGAAAAATTTTAAAGAATTCTCGTTTTTAATTTCCTAAATCCCGGCATTTACATAACATAATTCTTTTCGTCTGATCACCATTTATTTTTATTTTAATTTCTACTACTCGATATTTAATTTCTACTTCTTAAATAATTTTATTGTGTACTCTAATTTTTTTATAATCAATTTTAATTGCCTCAAATTTCTATAATACTAAATATTTTTTAATGTTGCCAAATTATTAGTCTTTCTTTCGACCGAATATTTTACAAAAATAGGCCATCCAACTAAGTTGAAATTAAAATATATAGATATTATGTAAACACTAAATTCGTTATGTCTTGAGTTTGTGACTAACATTTAATAAATTTCATGAAATACAACGAATTTAACAATTATGTGGCAACATTATTCGATGTATTCTTCAAAACATAACTTTCTGCGGAATATTTATTTTTAGAAGTTGTTTAATACATAATGTTCAGAATACAGTTCTATACAAACATTTTAATTCATAATGCTTGACATATTCACAATTTTGATTAAACGAACAGAAAAAGATTTGATTCTTAGAACATAGAAACATTTATCCACATTAAGAGAATTTAGTAATTCCTATTAAACACTTTTATTTACTAAACATTTATTATATATTTTTTCAGAATTAGTGTTTTATCCTCGTTGAAATATTTATTGATAGATATTAGCAGTGCGATAATTAAATACAAAAATTAAGTGAAAAAATATAAACTGAGTAAAAAGAACTCCACTTTAAACGAATTTTATTCAATCTATACTCTTATTTGGATGAAAAAAATTGTATAATGAGCGTTGAAAGTTTTATTTTTACACATCGCGTACACACATACACACACTACGTATACTACTGTGTACTTCAAAATATGCATTAGTGTTTGAGTTAGGCTTGACTTTGTGAGACGCTAAATCTGAATTGATCGATTTCGAAATGATTCTGATCGATTCGAAAATCGATTTCTGAAATGACTGAATAAATTGAGCAAAGGACTTGCATTCAATTTTGTATGCGGAAACGTATAGAATGTTGCAGAAGGTATTCGGTAAGCATTCCTATATCGGAAAGAAATGTTTAGAAGTGGTATAAACAGTTCAAAGAAGGCAGATAACGCGTTGAAGACGAAGGGCCCTCTGGTTGACCCTCAACCTCATGCCCAAAAATTAAAGATTTCGTGCTTGCAAAACCGTCGATTTACAATTAGAGACTCTTGCTGACGATGTTGGAATTTCAAAAGGATCGGTCAATTCCACTTTGGGCCTCAAACGCGTCAAATCTCGATTGGTACAGAAAACACTGAATGCGCCAGCTCACACTGCATTGATTCTTCATGACTTTTTCGCCAAAAATGAAACCCGTATCATTCCACAACCACCGTATTCCCACCGTGCGACTTCTGGCTGTTCCTAAACTCAAAAGACCACTCCGGGGGACACCGTTTTGAGTCGATTGAAGAGATTCAACGAATCGCCGCGCGCATTGAAGGCCATACCTGCCGATGACTTTTTAGCATGGATTGAAGACTGGATAAAAAGTTGGCGTAAGTTCATTGTGTCTGAAGGGGATTACTTTGAAGGCGATGAAATAAATTTGAAAGAATAAATAAAGAGTTTTTGAAAAAAAAATAATTGATCTTACTTTTTGGGCACAGTAGTAATGTGACATTTAAATAAAGCAAAAATTTCAATATTTTCATTTTTTTTTTTTTTTTTTGTTTAGTTTCACGTAATGAGAGTTTCAGAAATAAATGTAATGAATGCATAAAACCTCAATGGTTCAAAGAAATATATACAATAAGCCACGTGCTTCACGCTGACATGTTGTGCCATGCTGATTTTAATCATCATCAATTAGACCAATTCATAATCTAAACTCAATAAAACTTTAAATTTTCTATTTATTAAAAATGGCGAAAGAGCAAAAACAATGTATTCCGTTACTTGATTATTTGGCAAATATTATAGAAAACTAATTTTAAACATATTTTTTTTTCTTCTAATCTTAACATTTATTCTAACAAAGGCTTTAATTAGTAAAAGAAAATAATAGGTATAATAACGTCAACTTGTTTCTTGCAAAAACTGCATGCAATTTTTTAAGTTAAATATCTTAAAGTGGACTTTGAAATTTCAACCCAATTACTGCCTCCTGTTTTTAAGTATTAAACAAATAAACATGTTTACTCTAAAAGAAAAAAAAGATTTAAATCCGCTAAGCTCAATTTCATTATTTTTGCTTAATAATACATAAATATTTGATGATAATAATGACACTTAATAAACTTTTTAACACATTCCATTAAATTGTAATATATATTAAGAAATTTTTTTAAGGATTTGTTAAAAACACACAAAAAAATAAAGAAAATGTGGCAACTAGAATGTTTTTTTTCAATTTTATCAAATTCGTCCGAGGTTAAAAATGGCGGACAGGGAGACTCAGATAACAAAAAAGTAAAGCTAATGAAATCAAAGATATCTGACGTCACATGGAACTGCTATAAATGTCCGTTATCGAACACCACTTGCTCAGACTCGACAACCATTTAAAAACTGTCTTCTGCGTCAGCGAATCTCGCCTGTAACCTTGGTCGACGAATCCCCAAGTATTTGGGAATCACTTCCGTTGTGTTTTTTGTTGCCAGTTCTTCCTTCTAGTGCTTAAAGCGAATGGAATATTTCTGAATCTTGGGGATTACTAGTTGATCTTCAGGTGTGCTTTCTATCCATCAACATTTTTGAAGTCTTCTCCAAATTGTCTTCAACAACTTTCTGGAATGCTTCCCCACCGCAAGCGCAGACACTGTGCTCGAAAATAGTCAATACATCACGTTTCGAGCTTTTGGACTGAAAAAAAAAAAAAAAAAAAACTTTTTAACATCTCTCCTTTAAGACTTTTTCTAAAATAATATATCAACCCATGAACCACATGTGGTTCATCAACGAGTGATCATCAAAATCAAAAAAATTTTTGTTTCACAAAATCATTTGAATTACTCTACAGTTTTTGAAAAACAGTCACAAAAACAGTTAAACTCATCTTTCTTTTTGGTGGAGAACGAGTCACCCCACAAAATTACCAGCAACGGCGTTCGAATTATCCAGATGAACTTTTTGGAAATCATGTGCTCATCATCAAAGTTGACATGTTCGAAGCAGTTGCATTGGATTTATGGACAAGTGAGATGACAGACAAGTTCCCAGTAATTTGATCAAAGCCTCGAATCTCAATACTTTCATTTGTGTAAAAGCAAAAAAAAAAAAAAAAAAAAGTTCAGAACTTTGTGTACCACCATGACTTTTTTGGTCTACATAACCACATTTATTAACGGCCAGAAGAAATTTGTGATTGAAAACAAAAGGGGATTTTGCCTTTTTTTCTTCACTGTCTTCTACGCTGGCTATCTTGCCCTGGGAGGTTATATTTTCATGCTGATTGAAAGTCCCCAAGAACATTTGGAACAGGCAAAAGTTACCAGTGTTAAGCAGACGATTTTAGCGAAATATCCAAACATACCCGGTAAGTCATTCATTCTAGTAATGTAGATCTTCTTGAAATCGTTTCTTTTCTGAAGTTATGAAATTAGTTAGACAAAAAAAAAAAAATCATGTTATAATGATGAACTAATTAGATGAAAGTTTAATCTACTGTTTACAAATTCTGGATTAAAGAAAGTAAGAATTTTTACCTTTTTTACGATAATAAATATCATAAAGAAGGAAAAAAAACCTTACCATCAATTCTAATTTTGAATGATTTTTGATTGGTGTTTGTTAGATTACTTCTAATATTTTCAATGTACTCAGTTATAAGATAATTAATTTTATAGATCTTATATTATTAATTATAGATTTATTGACATAATAAAAGCCATAATGTGTACTCACTCTGCTTTTTGACTAAAAATCTTTTGCTTAATAGAACAAGAATAAGAATATTTATTTAAGATCTGTCGTAAAAATTACCTACGCATCCAACAATATCAGACTAATACTGGTGTATTAATTTCCGGAGTTCCATTGAGACTTGGTCTCAAACTCCTCATCATAATTTATGTTTAAGATAATTATTGTGGCAGCTTAATTAATATTGGTAAGATTATGAATAATAATATTATATAAAATTAAGAGTCTAATAAAAATTACAGGTAAAAATTGTGAAAACCAAAAAATAATAATAAGTTTTTAAACTAAAAATAAAACAAAAATTTTTTAAAAATTACGGTGTTAGTTAGGGCCAGTTGAAGATTCCATATAGTTATAGAGGAAAATCAGAAATAAGTGAAATTCTATTATCAAAAAAAACAATTTTTGCAGAGCAGTTTTTGGGTATTTGGATTTTTATTGTTATTTTTTATATAATTTTATGCCAATCTTTTTTATAACATAAATAAGGAGCTAAAAAGTAAACAAAAGGTATTCTCAACTTCCTTTTTTTTTTAATAATAGTTGTTGAAGAAATTGCTGTTAATGTTATATTGATAAAAAAAAAAAAGTATCTTTGTGTGTGCATATAAATGTCGTAAATATTTCGTATATATATATATATATATATATATATATATATATATATATAAGAAAAACAATTTTTACAAATAGCGAGATTATCAAATATATAAAAGCATAAATAATGTTTCTTCATAACATGGTTATTAAAGGTTAACTCCATAACATGTTAATGCCCCCATAACATGGCTATAATGGTTAACAAGGCAAAATTAATTATATTTCTTCAGCATTCTGATAAGCTATAATTCTTAAATTTCTGGAAGCGTTTTTTAAACTTTGAATCTTAAGAAACCTATTTCTATATAAAACAAGATAATCCAAGAATAAAATTCTTATTATCTACAGATTAAAAGTATATGTGGTTGTTTATTTGTTTATTAAGATATGTCAAATAAATATCTTGTTTTGTTAATCCCCACACAGGAAAAGGCTGAGGTTCAACATTCGTTGAGATTATAAAACGCTAGACTCTTGAACAGTAACACGACTGGCCAGAAGGTTATGACGACATGGCAAAAAAAATTTGTCTTTTGACTTTAACAGTTAAATTCTCATAGGTATAAACAATCATGGTCCATCCACTATCTTAAAGTGAAAAAAAAAAATAAATATACAAATGTTCAATTAAAATTTTTTATTATTTGTTTTCAATTATTTTTAATTACTCATTTGCTGTTATCGATAATTTTTTTTGTCTTTCTAGTCTAGGTGATCCTTATTATTTTTGATATAATTTTATGCCAATCTTTTTGATAATATAAAAGGAGCTAAAAAGTAAACAAAAAAGGTACTTCATAAACAAAAAAGTACTTCTCCCTATCCTTAAACAAGCATCCTTAAATTTCTAACTTTCAGTACTGCAAAATATTTTTGAACTGCGTCTATCCATTACGACTTTGGTCGTCCTTTTTGTCCTGTAGCTTTGCCTAAACGAGCCTTTTCGCAGGGTTTAAATCATTCATTATAAATACATGAGCAGCCCAATTTAATCTATTGATCTTAATAACTTTTATAATATCTGGTCTTTACAGCATTTATAAATTTCTGCGTTGTACCGTCTCCGTATATTGACATTCGTATCTTAGTAAACTTATGTATTTAATTAAATTTCTAATTTAAAAAAAAATGTTTAATTTAATTTTTAAAAATAATTCATTTCAATTTTTGTCAATCTTATATTTTCATTCTATTTAAAAATATTAGCTTGTTTACCAAATACAGAAATTTTGGCTAATGCTGCTTTAGTGAGATAATGCCACATTATATAACAATACAGAAATAATAATTACATTTAAAGTTGCTGAATTTTATCTTCATTTTATTCTTCTGAATTAGGGTGATATATAACTGATTTCCTTTCACTTTCCCACGTTTTACGCGCTATTATTATTCTAATATCAATTTTTTACACCTTGTACAATTGAAAAATATTGTTGAATACATTTTATTATGAGAACTTTGTTTCGAACATATGTTACTATATTTAAATAGTTTCACTTTAAACTTTATATTTATTATGAAACGATTTTAGATTCATAATCGTTATTTTTAAACCCATTTTCATTATCAGTAATTGTTATTTATAAAGAGTTATGTAATATGATGCTTTTGAATGAATAAACATGTCTTTTAATTATTTCAATAAATTTCCTTTAAAAAAACAACATTGAGACTTAAATATTGTTTTATATTATTTGAAAAATTAATGAACAGATGTGCTTTAAGGTTGCTTTCGCCACAATACATATGATAACAACAATAACAAAAAAAAATTATTATGTTACCATTTCTGCGTAACCAGCTTTGAGGTCAAAAGGGACTGATAAATAAATGAAAGTCGGAATTGAGCGGTATTTTCTTCGAGTGCTCTCGACAAGTGGTTAAGGGGGCGTCGGTTCTACAAGTAACCAGTATTCTCAAGTTTAAGTATCGGCATAAAAAGAAGCGGCAAGACGGAAGGATTTACCAGTTACGCACATTATCAAGATGCCTCTCCAAGTTGCACCTTATCTGCAGATGATGAGAAAGAAACACTTTATCGAGTCCTTGGATGAACAATCAAATCCAAATGTCATTTATGCGCAAATTATGCAATTTTGAAATAACTTTGTAAACCAGTGGTTTTGCGTAATCTTGCGTTGACAGGCTTTTTTATAGGAACTGTTTGATGCACATTATTGAGAAGATTGTTTTGCAATATTTATCTTCCAGACATAAATGATGGACCTTGTCTCAGATATTAGTCTGTTTTTATTTTATAATTAGATGGGGTTATATAAGTTTCATAAATTCATCAAGTTATATCATGGCGGCTTTTAAATTGTATCGTCAAGTCCCCAGGGTAGCCTGAAGTATACTATGCTATGCCAGTAAAAATGATTTTCAAATGGTTTTACATTTCGTTTTGTTATTATCCATTCCTACAAATGTCTTTTTTTTTTAAAAATATATTGAACCAAATAGGTTTGTGTTTTTAATCGTCTAAGATCAATTCCATAAAATTTGCAATGAATTTTGAAGCAATATTTCTTTTCTTCTATTGATTCGACAGCCCATGGTGGGACAAAAGGCCTTCCGGGCCTTCTTTTCCAAATTTCCAATCTCTGCTTCGAGACAGAAAACTTGCGCTCTGCCTCCACTCAATTGGTCCATCTCAACTTGGGCATACCTCAAGTTCTGGTTCCAAAAGATATATAATTAATTATCCTAAATGTTAAGGAGGAGGGGACCATTCGGCGAGTGTGACTAGCAAACCACACAAGTTCTGTCTTGATTAATTTAATGATATCTACACTCTTTAAGCAACCCTATCATTCAAAATCTGTTGTCTATCAATATATGCGATGGCACAAATGTCTTAATAATAAATAAAGTTTAGGGGAAAGTGGTGTCTTCAATTAAGGAATATATATTATCTTGTAGTTCACAAATGCAAATTAGAATTAGATTGAATGAAATACTTTACTAATATTTAGGCTATTTTTCATTAAATTAGCATTCCGTATTTTTAATGTTGCGTCAAAATCTGAGAGTCTTTGATTGGCCATCATATGACTATACATTTGAGTGTCACTTTAAATGATTTATCTTTAGATCAGAAATTGTTTGCAAAAGAAAATTGTAATTTATTATTTCTTGGTTAGAAAATATTATAATAAATTATTAATTATTCATTGATCTGAATTATCGATTCCTTTATTAAGTTTTTAAATCCAAAAAGCAAGATTATTTTTTATCATGTTTGATTTTGTTGACTGCTGTAGCATCTTTTCTACTTTATAATTTATTAATAATTTT